>BGPR01009604.1:0-56669 GCA_013235015.1 Araneus ventricosus
TTTCATGTATTGTTGTGTTCTCTTTTAAGTGGTCACCATATTTAATTCAGGATGAAGCTGAAACATGACGTTGCCTGGCCACAACACAGAGTGCAATATAGGAACTACCCAGCAACCACATTTAATGCCTATACAGTTAGCGCACATCAGTCTCATAATAGGAAATAAATCAGAAAAATACGGGCCTTGCGCAGTCCTTTCATCAAAGAGTGACAACGAAAAGGAGCCAACCTTAAATAAAAGTATTTCGTAACCTCTGAGGAGGAGAAGAGATTTCAGAGTGAGCCCTCTCCTACAGGAGAGAGAGACTTTTCTAAGAATATTGTATCAGGATTCACAGGACTAATTCATGATAAATTTTCACCTCTACGTTAAAACCACGAACAAGCATTTTGCTTAAATAAACCATTTAATTAATTTCCGTTTAATTCTTCCGGTCTGAAAGCAAGATTTAAAAAAGGCTGTTTTCAGCAAATATGATAAAGCATGTTTTAAAGCTAATATAACGGCTGCTATGTTGTTGTCGAACGATCGGGAAATTCTGAAGGACAAAAATATTTTCTTTATTCTTGAAAGATCATGATGTTCGGAACTGGATTTATAGATGTGAAAAGAGATGTCTTTGTCTCTCAGTTGAAATCTTAAAGATATCTTAAACATTAAATATTTGATTCCCCACATGTGTGGAACATTTAACAACGTTTCCACAAAAATTCAGGCTTAAAAAAAGCTCTTCCTTTCTGTAGCTATAAGAGTCAGAAACATGATAGTTTATCCCGTTTACGTACTGAACTAAGTGGTGTGCCCCAAAGATGTCATCAAATGCATCCAGTTCTTTGTGCTTGTGTATTTTAAAATAACTAGATGATGGATTTGCTGCTCTATGCTCAGATGGGTAACATTCACTAATCCAGCCACGAAAGTAAATACTTTAAGAGAACTGGAACTCTATCCCTTCAGGGTCTTTCTTGTGCTAGTTGTATATTACTCTTCCGTTTGTCGCAATTTCCTGTTCATGATACTTCTTTTTATTTCATGCAGTTTATAATTTTAAAGATTTCTTTTCAAAATAACTCTGGCAATTTATTTTAAAATGACGGTTAGTGGATCGAAAGTATAGAAATCTTTTTTTCGAAATTAGTTTGCACAAGGGAAAAGTTGTGTCTTAAGTATATTAGCTTATATAATTTTTTTTATTGAAATTCATTTATATCTTCCGGTGCCCAAGGTCTAAAATAGTTAAAATTGAATTTTTTATACCATAATTTTTTTGTTTTTTGTTTTAAAATGTTATTTTGGTATGGGGTGGAAAAAGCTGAAAATATTAGTTTATATTATTATTTTATTGTAACCATCTGTATCTTCCAGGCCCTAAGTACCCCTGCAAATAGTTCAAATGATATTTTTTTTGGAAATTTGAGGAAAAATATTTTCAAATTTTAGCGCCGGGTAAGAAAAGTTTTGACGGTATATTGACCATTTTTCATTATTATGAAAATTCATTCTACCTTCTGTAGGTCTGAAAGCCTAAAATTAGTAAAACTGATATTTTTACAAAGATTTGGCTAAAAATTTGTGACTGATGAAAATATTTGAAATTGTCAGATTATTCAAGTGATTAAAGTGTAAAATGAAAGAAATACCTATAATAAATACACGAAGTATAAATTTAATGGTCAATAACAAACTACAAAACTTATGAAAAGTGGAATTTACATCATAGGATTTTTTTTAATCATTGCCTGAATTTATATATTTCTGTAAAGGATGTAATCCTTTTTGTAATTATAATGTTTGATAAGACTCTCTTGATTAACCTATTCAATATGAAGCCGTGTCTCTTCTCTTCCATATACACTTTACGACGCTTGATACTACGAAAACATCTTCGTCAGTTTGGGTATGCAGGCGATTGACCATTCTCTGTCTAATCTCTTTACTTCATGGAATCAATTTCTTTAAATATACATTCATCAAAAAAGAGGTGGTTCGGGCAAGATCCACCCATGTTAATAAGTGCAAAAAAACATCCTTTGCTTTGTGAAGCCTATTTGCGAAAACTTTATTCTGATGATGATTCTCTGCCGTTTCTCTGCACAAATTAGTTTCAGAAAAGGTGATCTATAGTCTCTTTTATCTATGAGCATTATTACAGCAAATTTTCTAGATGACAAAAGTAGTTAGTTTCGTTGAATAAAAGTGTGTGTACTATGTTTCTTTAAATTGCCCCAAATTAAAAAAAATGAAATAAGTCTCCAAATATGCAGTGCTCCTTCTGTTGCGTGAGGGCTTTGGTTCACATGGAACTATACAAGCTGCATACACCTTCATAATATATGTTGCAAGATTAATAAAATTGTCGATGTTTTTCTGTGACCATACAAACCTTAAAAATTCCACCCAAATTGTTGTAGCCACCTGAGGAGCAACTGACCAGGCTTCTTTAATACTACAGACTGTATCAACATTCACCACTTGACTTTGGTAAATATCATAGATATTATTGATAATTGGTGAGAATCCATTCTATCTATTGTGCGGTTATTCTCATACTTATAGAAGAAAATTACGTGTCTGTTTATCATTGGTCGGAAATTCTCTTTAGTGAGTTGTTGCACCATCCTTTAAAGAATTTACATATTTGGAAAGGTAAATCATTTTGAAGCAAACAAATTTACCAATAATGGTCTATTTATAACAGTTCACTAAGTTAATAATACCTCCCTGCGCCCATATTAATACTTGGTTCCATCATCCAATCATTGTTAGCCTATTTAATCAGATTATTTTGATGCAAAAAAATGAGTTTTTGCTTCTTTCATATTTTAGCTCCTCCTGCTTAAAAGTAACATGTCCGATATACATAGAGTTAGGTTCATTACAAGAGCATAATGCTCCTCCTTCGTGGTCTTTTGGTAGTACTTTGTGTTCCTACACTAGCACTTTCTTTGTGTTGTCTTTTCTTCCATCGAACATATAATCCAAAAAAGAGATCACATACTGTTAACTTAGTAGACTCTTCAACTGAATTTTAAAGCTTTTTGTCATTGATGTCTACGAATTTTATTGCTATCTACCACTACGCGCGAAGCCTCCTTTCCGTGTCCAATTCCAATGTTCTGTAAAACAGCACTGCAAATAAGAAATGCCTGCATCTGAAATTCCTGTATCAACGCATACCATTGCTAAGGTAGAGATCTAAACGATTTACATTGATATCTTGCAATTACATCCGTATCTGTATACAAGACGAAGATATAGTTGAGCTCAAGTAGTTCCAACAGATTAAATGAGCAGCATCAGCTTGAACTATTTGCCGTTGTATTCTTTTGCCTTCGTCTGTTTTCTTTTTTTCCTTTTCTCTTTTTGTGCAATTACGTAGCACTTGTAGCAATTATGTCCACTTTCCAGAATTTTCAAATATTTGATTCTTTATAAAAATCACTCAGCAAGTGTCTTCATGGTTTTGTCATATATGCATCAGAAATTTGTATACTTACAAAATGTGAGACACTCAAACACATATTTTTTCATTGGTGATAATTTTCTAATTTTTATTGGTATTTTTATCATTCCTTCCGCCCTTTCTTCTACCTTTCTCCCTGTAAAATCGTTCTGTAACACATTTTTACTCTTGATTTTAATTCGAAACGTAATAAAAATCGTTTTGCAAATATTTAAGCGTTTGTGGCACTGGAAGATATTAAACAAAGTTGAAAATTTTGCATGTATGCTAGTACACTTAAAAAAGACAACTTTGCAATCTTGCCGATTATTTTACCTACACTTTGCATTGATCCACCCTAGTATTAGTTCAGAATGCAGAAGACGCTTTGAGTTATTTTGAAGAACTGATGTCGGATGATAAAATCGCTTCTTCTAATTAATAAACACGCCTCAACTATTGATGAAGCTGTGGATGTTTTCTCTCCTCTGTTAAACCATAATAGCAGTGGTTTATCTCTCAAAATATACAACAAAGCTTGAAATAATTATAAAATGCATCCTCGATAAATTGCGTCATAATAATTGAGGCCGGGTGTGAACGGATGAATTGGTCCTGCCCTGCTTCCGCGCTGATTATTATTCATGAAAAACTTAGCGCAGTTGTGAGCTTAATATTAATTGAATATAATAAGTGTTGGTACGCATTTTTTCTTTCAGAATGTCATTCTCTGCAACTTTTCGTGTCGTGTTTGATAGCACGAGTTTTGTTTTAGAGATGTCTCGATTATTGAAAAAAAGTTCTATTTCCTGATTTGTTACAAATCTGCATGCGCTAAAGCTCACTTAAAACTTAGCATGTTCATTCGATAAGAAACCTGGAGGGATTAAAACAATTTCAGCTTTCTCTAATTGAATTCCAAATTGGCCTCTTTTAACTCACTCCAACCACTGAGCTATAGACGTATATAGTTCAAAGAGTGTTACAAATGAAAGAAAACAAAATATTTTAAGTATACTACCAACATGACAATATAAGGTAAATATTGGTCTGATGGTGAGATTTACGTTTCTGACTCAAATACATGTCGGCGTTCACTATATTTTAATGTTTTAGATTAACAAAACAAAAATAAGAATAAAAGAGACTTATCTGGGTCAGGAGTGCAATTGGGGGTGTTTTACGATGTCGATATGTACAAATCATCTGGCAGAGTCGCGTCCTTTGTTTTGATCTCTATTTCACTCATAATAAATATCTAAACACCTTCGGCGGTTCTATTTTTCCTGAACTGGCAAAACCTTTTCCTTTGTTCTGCTAAATTTATGCGGTTTTAAAAAAGTTTTGTCAAAATAGGAACCATTGGATAGTCTTCAAGACGTATGATCGATTTTGAGCTGATTCTCTCACTACTTGAAACTTACTTTCACGCTTTTCGCAGGTTGCACTGTCCCCACTCAAGGGAGTTCCAATTTACAACATACAGAAATGCTGATTTTGAACAAATTTCCATTTGTACCGATCAAAGTGGAAAAAATTACGAAAATGCTAATTTGAAAAAACAGAAGGTGCTTTACAATTTTTTCCTACCACCAAATACTGTGAATATAACACTGCATGGTAGTCACAAATTGACCGGGTATCATAAAGCTGAGGATTTCTGGCAAACTGGTGGTGTTTTGGTGCTGCCGAGCTATACACAAAAAATGAGAATGAGTTTGGAGTTCCGAATGTTGAAAAATTCATAGCCGTTAATTTTATATCAAAACCTCGGTTTCATCTTTTCAAAATGCAACCAAATATATCTCCGATGACTTTATTACTGTCCGACATTTGTAAATTGCATGCGGAATGCTTGAATAAGCTGCCTCTACTTCTTTTTCAGTGCTCTTTACAAAGCTTTCTAAAAGGACAAAGGAAAATGACTATAGCACACCATAAAATAAAATACTAATAAAGGGAAATTTTATTTGTGGAAGAGTTAAAAATACAAATTAGCAGACAATGACAAGAAGTAAGAAACTGCAGGATGACTTCACCAGAGCCCATTCATCCACATGCAGATTCAAACTGGAATAGGGGTTTCCTGTAGAGTGAAAAGACTAGAGAATTTGTCTGATTTTTTATCCCCGTGTTCTTGAACCCATTCATCAAAATATCTATTAATTTTTATGAATATGGTGTCATATTTTTACTTTCAGCATGAAGTACAAAGAGGAAGTACTATAACGTCAAACCTGAACTCGAGATTCTGAATGAATCTCCACGTTTTAGATTGAGTTGTTGATAATAGTTGGAAACAACCATTACCAACTTTGATTTCGCGTACCCCATCCATTCCTTTCCACGTACCCCAGGGGTACGCGCACCTGTGATGGAAAACCCTAATCTATACTCATCCACTATCTTTCTAAACTATTTCCTTAATGAAAAGCAATTTATATTTCCTCTGACGGGTCTTGGTCGAGATTGTTCAGTGAATTGTGACGTTCATAAAAAAATACCTTAAGGTAGCTGACTGGTTTAACCTTTTGAGGGCGGTGGAATTGTCTGTCTCCACCTTCTTTAAGATTTTTTTTCATAAATTGTATAAGGTATTTTATTACAAAAATTGTTTATTGATATTTCAAGATCCACTTTAAAAAAAATTGTACTACGGAGAATTTAATCAAATTTTATTGAAAATAATTTTTAAAAAATCGTGCCTTTATTGGCAATGATTTTCTTTAAATTTTGAAGAAAATGAACTTCGAAACAAATATTAGATGCAAAAAGAAATTCCTAAATAATAAATATATTCCAAACATTATCTGTATTTCAAAAGTAATTTTTTTTATCAATTATTATAGATAAAGAAAGGTGTATAATTTGTCGCACCTATGCATCTATGTTGTTCGTATTTGTAGATCGCAGCACAAAAATCGCGACTCAATCCTCTTCTTCCTTTCTCTTTGAATGATAAATTTGGATTCTATACGGTACAATTATAAATACCTCTATCAAATTTAATACTTACACAGAAAAAAAAATAAATTTATATATTTCAGAAGACAAAGTTAAATAATATTAAAACTAAAAAATCTGTAATGCAAACAAGCATTTTTAAAAAAAATATATCTAAATTTGGAGTGGAATTTTGAAATTTTTTCTTTTGAGGAATTTTTTATAAACGTGATAAAATATACTTTTCTAAAAAGAACGAAAAGTAGAGATAATATTCAAGTCTTCTGTATCTCTCAAAATTGAAGGTTCAATAATCAACGAAAAGAAGTAGTCTCGCTGAAGCTGCCCACCCAATCTCACTTGTTTACATTCTTTACTCTTGAGAAAAGGCGATTTCCCTAAGGGATAGTCTATTGTGAATATTAACAATACCTTCAGCAAATCTGTTTGAACTCGTTGCTTCAGCAACGCTTCCTCTTCGCGATAATTTACAATCGATGGCTTCATATGGGTGGGTTTCATTACAGTTTGTGTCCAGTTTCGGCATTAGTGCCTCATTTCCTGACTGGAAATGTGTGATTAAATCTACTTAGATAACGTATTTTGTTGCTTCCAGTCATAAACTGTGGATAAGAGTAACATTTTACATATGAATATGGGTGGTCTTCTTTCTTCTTTAGATTTCAAAGAGAGCTATATCCCTGAAGCTAAAAAAAATTCAAAAAAATTTGTAGAGGAATCTGCAGAAAAATCTTGAAGGTATTTGGAACATGTTTCTTCAGATTTTCTACAGAAAATTTGCAGAATATCTGAAGAAACTATGTTCCAAAATACCTTCAGATTTTCTTCTGCAGAAAAAAATATGTTCCAAATACCTGCAGATCTTTTCTCACACAGTCAAGGTTTAATTATTAATTTCACTATTTAATTTATGAATCAACTTACTTATACGATGTGCCAGAATGTGACGAACTTCAAGCTGATCCTGTTCAGATCTGGAACCCGCGTGATCCGCAAGCAGGCGCGCTATAGGCAGGCGTCCTGACCACAAGGCTACGCCGGTACACACGCGAGGGGATAAATTAATTCACTTGTTATAGCGTCACCATGGCTATCGTAAGGCGCCATCTAGTGGTAAAAATCAACCACAAGAATACTTTTTCAAAAGTCGTGGATGTGTAATAGTGAGACTAGTTAATATTTTTGTTCTAATTAGATTCTCTAGTTTCAATAGAATCTGTTTCCACCTTCTATATTTCTGAGAGCCTTTCTCCATCCAAAGCGAAACTCCACTTTTCCTTTTCTTTTTTCGAGGGAAATAGCTAGTCAAAAGACAGATTGGCTAACTAATTGAAAATATAATTTATGGGGTAAAAGTTTAAAATGGTAAAACCTCAAATATTTATTTTAAGATTAATTTAGATTATCTTGTTTGCAGTGGCATATTTAAAAATTTAGTCCATGAACATTTTTTTTCCATTGGGAAATTTTTTTTGAACTCCTGTCTGCGTGTAGAATTAAACAATAATGTGATATTACATTCTAAATTTTGTTTTTTATATTCATTTGGAAAGATGACTGCATTGATAATATGTAGCTTGTGAATGCATTTGAAATTTCAGATATTATAGAGGATTGCTAGTTACTAAAAAATCAACGTTAAAGTATGCTAACATACTCTAAATTGAATTAGAAGACAAAATCACAAGTCTTACAAAAATCTACAGATGTTTTTAAGAAAAAATAAAATAAATTTTTAGCAGATTTTATGCAGATTAAAGTGAAGAAAAAACCAGATATTTTTCTGTTCCTCAAAATCTGCAGATATTTGAAAAATATACATAGAGAAAATTTTGCAGATTTATACAGATTAAAATTGAAGAAAAATTATGCGATTTTTTCTGTCTCAAAAATCTCAGAATATTTAGAGAAAAATATAATAAGAAAATTTTTCTGCAGATTTTCAACTAATTTGAAGAAAAATGAAGATTTTTTTTTGTCTTCAAAAATCTGCAGAATATTTAGAGAAAAATAAATGCAGATTTTTTCTGTCTTCAAAAAATCTGCAGAAATCTTTAAGAAATCTTCAAAAAAAGAAATTTTCTGCAGATTTTCTGCAGATTTTTTTTAGCTGGGTCTATAAAAATACTATTGAAAAACTCTCCCCATTTGGGTACAGAATGTGGGAAACGGTTTCCACTTCAACCGCAGAATACAGCTTCTACAGCTGTTCAAAGGAAATGTGCTAAATAACCAAATTTATGCTCGAAGTGCAACTGATAAAGAACGAACGACAGCGCGAGTCACCGAGGGAGTTGGGGGATACTCAAGTCCCTTCAGGGGCGGTGGGACATACGTCGTCCCACCCTCTCGTCGAAAACCTAAACGCAGAAAAATATTTTTATTCGGAAAATATTTTATTTTTAGACGATAGATCTTCAAACATATATCTTTTTTTAAGAAAAAAAAATTTTTAAGGTGTTGCCCCTCAAGGGGTTAAAATCGCCGTTTTTGATGAAATTATCAAAAACAAATCATGACTTAATTTTGTAGCTTGTTTAATAAGCTTTCTAAAACTGTCTCACTTTTTACTCTACGTGAATTACAAATGGAGTTACTGCTGTTTTATTACCGAACTGTAAGCATTATTTTAAGTTGCATGAAAACGTTAAATGCGTTTTCTGAGAAATGATATTTTTGAGGAAAACTGTCGACCGTAACAATGATTTCTCTAAACGTTATTTAAGTATTGATATGAAATTTTCTGAGATTCTTTTCTGTAATATTCTTGATGTTTTCCTCTAAAAACTAAGGTCAATTTTAAAATCAAGTATTATTTTTAAGCGCTTAAATATAAACGAAAAGCATTTTTTATGAAAAATGAATTTTAGTAACTATGTTCAGCTATATCTCAAAATTATTTTGAAGTACAAGAAAGATTTTAGAGCATAACACAGATAACTGTCACAAAAATGTACTCCTACAAGGATTTACGTATATTTAGAATATGATTTTGTCTATGGCTGTTAGCGTAAGGCAAATATTTTAGTCATTTTTCTTCACATTTCTCAGTTTTTAAAAAAATATTATTTTGAAAGCTTAATTTTACAATATTTTCATAGTTTTAAAACATATGCAGTTGAAAAATAACATCAAAAAATATAGGTAACTTATTTTTCAAAAAAATGTCTCCGAACACAGTCGGATACCTTAATAATTAGAGGACGAAAATTATCTACATTTAAAATAATTAAATTTATTTGTAATAAGAATTAATTGTTTCTGTTTACGTATCAATAAAAGCGTGATTCCGTAGAACGTATGGACACTATACTGGCGTATTTATATCCAGAAAAGTATTAGAGTGCTACAAATAGAATTGGTGTGTTCTCTCCTGACTTTTCAGAACCTTGCTTAGATTTTGGGTCTATTACCGTTGACCGATTAAGCTGAGCAATCTACAAAAAGATTGCTCAGTTTAGTCGGTCATTGGGTTTTAGCTATTTTGATTTTAAGATCGGATTCTATAATTTCATTTATCTAGCTTCACTAGGCAAAATTAGTTACCATACCGAATTTCGATCAGATATATTGTTGAGTTAGCGATTTTATTTAAAGACAAATAGACAGATTGTGTTCCGAAGGATGAAGAATGAAGACGCTTGAATTTGATTCGAAATTCGTTGCACAGCTTTAGTTCAATGGCGATATTCCAAATTTCAATGTTTTTGCATGTTTTTTTTATTTATGCAGTTCACATGGATACAGACTTCCTATGACGGCTTTTTGATATTGATTCATTCTGAGAACATAATTCGATCTTAGGTCTTCGTGTTCTTTATATCTAATGACAAGGGTAAAATCAAATGCATCTCCTGCACTTGCCAGCTCAGCATGTATTAAGGTTGATGATTCAGACGTTTCGTTGCAGACATTTTCAAGCTGGTTCCATCTTGTGCTGTCTTTGCTCTTGCAGTCTCAATCCTGGAAACTTCAAGTTAACATAGTATGAGAGGGTATTTGCTAGACTTAGGAAAACCTTCAATTTTTACCTGATCCAGAGACGCTTGAATAGGGAATATCGTGCTCGAAAATGGAAAGATCTTTTCCATATTTATCTCTATTACCATAAGTTGAAACAGGATTTTAAATATATGTCCGGCAAGGAAATTCTCATTGCGGTAGTGGTCATACCAAATAGCATTCTGTCTAGCAAGTCAAGAATGTTCCGTTAGCCGAGATGAGTTCATGAAAGAATATGATTTAACTTTCGAGTTTCAAAGACGTTTTGTCTTTCCGAAATAAGTCTGAGTTTCGACAAATAATTTAAAAGTCAGAAACTGTTCCATCTTTTTGAAAATGCAACCAAACATCTGAGATGTTTCGAGGCCCTAAATTGTGGACAATAGAGAGGCCTACTTTCTTCTACGTCTCATTATAGTTAATATGAAATTTAGATTAAAAAGCACCATGCTGTTGCCATCTTGACATGCATTAACGGGGTAGGAAGTTTGATAATTTCGTGTAAGGCACTGTTGTGTTTGTCCTGTCTTTTGCATCTTCATCAGTCGCCGTGCAGTGAACTTTAAGCTACCCTAGTCAGAATTGTCAGAGTTAGCAGAGTTAGCGTGATTTCAAGCAAGGCAGGCTTATTTTACTTTTTGCTGAGTTAGAAATAAGGATGAATAACAGACAACTGAGCAGTCTGAAAGGATTTCTGCCAGAATTTGGAATTCTGGCCGTTAATTGAACTTTTTGAAAGTGCAACTTACTATCTATTTCCTCTGATGTATCACAATCAAACCTTTGCAACTGCACATATTCAAAAGGTAGCTTTTTCAGAGATCTACAATAAAATTTCATAATTAGACACAGGATATTACCTATATTAATATAATCATCTTTTTAATTGTAATAATTATGGTGTAAAAATCTTTTGTGTATGTTTATGTGTCTTTGAAAGGTTGTTATATTAATGAAATTTGAAACTCTTCGAATGTAGTAAATCCACAGAAGAACATGCACTGCCACGGATTACGAAAGATGTGTTTTCCTTTCGACTTTTTTGCAAAATTATGCAATATTGTCCGTTGTTCAGTTTATCAGCACGGTCCACAAAATCGAATATGCAATTTTTGTCTATTCCGCTGATCGATTGAGTTCAGTTCTCTACATATAGCAACATTATTGGTTTCAAAACCGTTTGCCAAATTTCCTTAATCGACCATCTCGTCCACATATCTTATCACTGAACTTTGCTCAGGTAACTTGTTACGTTTTCTCGTTAACGCTTTCATATACCCATAACTGAACAGATCGACAGTCTGTTAACTGAATGATGGACTTTGTTTAATATTTTTTGTAAAATTGCAATCTTATTACAGTAGCGATATCATTATGTCATCAGTCTTGTTCATTACTGTTTTAAATTTCATTACTGTTGCAATTTTATCTTGTTCCAGAGGACACAAACTAACTTCCTTTAAAAGAGCATTTTTCAAACATGTTGAGATTTCTGAATAATTTGTTCAAATAAGACAAATATTTTTCAACTAACTTGTTACGTTTTTTAATTTTTGTAATCAACAAAAGGGCAACAAAAGCATAAACGCCATTGCTAAAAGTGATTTTTCGGATTCATGAATAGGTCAAACGCAGATTCCGCAAAATTTTATTGTCAAATTTTTGAATAATTACCATACTCTTTTTTTGCATACTTTCGCTTACGAGGAAGCAAATTCACAAAATTAGCTGCGACACACTCAAAGTTGATTTACTTCATATAGATAACTAAAGAAATTGTTGGAAATTGAATTTTTATAATTTCAATTACCAAATACAGTTTACTATTCAATTTCCCGTCTTAATTATGACACATGCTTGTACATTTTGCTCGTAAATGACGATCCCTTATAAGAAAAACAGCGAATTCCAGCGGGTGGTCTCGCATGAGCTGAATTACAATGTTTATCGAATATTTAAAGTGAATTAGTTCGAATACAATTTTCTCCGAATACATTTTATAATTCTGGGAACACAATTAGCTCAGTTGACTGTCTTCTTTATAGTTAATCACTTAGGTTAGATCAGAAACATCCCATGCCTTGGTAAGCCCGGCATGTATTAACTAAGCTGTCGTTTTTTGCATTTCATGAAAGGCTCTTTGCTGTTCCAGGTTTGTGCTGGCTTTGCTCTGAAAGTTCCAACAACAAATAACCATATCCAGAAATGCTAGACTTAGTTGAAAATTAAATTTTTATTGATACTTCAGACTAAAAAGCCCGTTCGAAAATTGAACACCATTTCTGTATTTTATCTTACCACTTGCAATCGCAACAAAAATTAAATATAATATCTCACATAAATTTTCGATAGTATTAGCTCATTTAATCCTGCGAACTTCAAGCATAGCTCGCATATAACGGTGAATGCCGTGTTAGATCAAGGAAAGAATATCTGCGTTTCATAATAAATTCGGCATTAATGTAAGAGTCTATACTGATCTATATAACTATATCTATCTGAATGCCTGAATTATCTTATCTTTCTTAATAGATAATTAATATTCCCTCTGACGTCTTGTAGTTCGGCACATGTTCACAAAAATCAGTGTTCTATAATAATCTTCAATAATTAGACGAGGAAAATGATTTACGTTACAAAATTATTCTTTTTAGGAGCAATAAGGAAAAAGTAATTCTTTTGATACCTCACCTTTCTACCATAGAAATTGTAATTACGCAAAACATATGGGAAAGTATCCTGACACAATTAAATCCAGAGTATACTAACACAAATGTGAATGGGATGTGTTCTTTCTTCTGTGTGTGGGAATGGATTTTCTTACGTAATGCAGCAAAAACAACACGTCTTTCTGTGGGTGTATGGCGGAAACTGTCCAAAACACAGGATAATGGAGAAGGAAGGTTTATTCCCAAATATTCAGGGAAACACGTAGCACAGGTAACAAGAATAACATATCTTGAACAGATTATCAACGCAACAGACAACAATTCACAAGTAATAGCATTAACAGCACTTTCAGATTTAGCAAAATAAACAGTCAACAATTCACTAGTACTGTCCAGTTCGCATTTTAGACGAAACTCTCAAGTCGTTCCAGTCGATCAACACACACTACTCAATACCGCTCGGCGTCTAACAGCTCACCAGCTCGCACAGAGGATAGAACTCCAAAGAGAGATTCCAATGACGTTTGCACTTCAAGGCGATCCCAGTCGATAAACACGTTCAAAGTTGATCCACATTCACTCATTCCGTGATCCAAGCGCTCTCCTTATATAGTCTCCCCAGCAGGCCTTGACGTCACATGAAATCATCTAGTACAGTCAAGCGTATCTCCTCTCCTAGTTGAGATATCAGGAAAATTCCAGTACCTTTGAGATTCCATATTCCGTCGCTAAAGACGCCAAATTTCTCGCAAAGGTCAGGGGTTCTGTCCTGGCTGCTACCAGTCATCCATGTTTACTCCTGTAAAATTCTCTTCCCAACCATAAGACTGGCATTGCTGGGAAGCGACTTTCCATGTTCGGAACAATAAATATACACTCCTGATAAAAAAAAATAAGCAACAAACACGAAAAGACGCGGCACACATGCAAAACGGTGAATTAAAATACTGAATTTACATATGAGGTGGATAATGCATCGCCAAATGCAAATAGGCAACCAAAAATATCATAAAACGCAATCCCGCTGTCACACCGCAATGTCTTAAAAAGGAGCTTGCCGAACCTATGCTTTAGTTCGCAAGCAGCGGTAGTTCCGCGGAATCCGAGATAGCCAAAGCGGAAAGCATGAGTAGAAGATACCATTTGCAGGATGAGATGCGTTGGAGGGCTGTCGGTATGTTGCAAGCTGGTGCAAGACAATCTGCTGTTGCTAGAGAGCTAAATTTGCGACGTAATGTCATCTATAGGCTGTGGAACCATTACCAAAGGGATCAAAACGCCACTAGAAGACATGGGTCTGGACGGCAGACGATCGCTACCTGTTGCAATGTGCCAGACGCCGAAGGAAACTAACAGCGTGACAGCTGTCGTCGTAGCTCTCTGCTGCTGCAGGAAGGCCCATATCTGCCAAACTGTGTCGCGCAGACTGCATGAAGGAGGACTGTTCGCACGACGACCTGTTGTTTGTCTTCCTTTGTCCCCAGCGCATGTCAGAACGCGGTTGCATTGGACCCCTGAACTTCGCAGTTGGACACCAGAGAATTGGGACCACGCACTCTTTACGGATGAGTTTCGATTTAACATCCACAACGATTCCCGAAGGGCAATAATATGGCGAGAGCCAGGGACACGCTATCGGGCGCCAAACGTCGTCGAAAGAGACCATACATAGGTAGCGAGGTGCTTGTCTGAGCAGGGATAGCAACGAACGGCCGAACCGACATCAACGTGTTCGCTGGGAGTTCCGTCGCAGCTGTCCGATATAGCGACGAAATGTTACACCCTCTTGTTCGTCCTTTTGTCGCTGCAGTTGGTACCGACGCGATATTTATGGACGATAACGCCCTCCCGCATAGAGCACGATTGGTGCGGAATTATCTGGAGACAGAAACCATTCCACAGATGGCGTGCCTGCTAGATCACCAGACCTGAATCCCATAGAGCAAGTATGGGACATGTTGGGAAGACGGATTGCAGGTCGCTTTGTGCTAAAGGCACCCAGCTACCGGCATTACTGTACCGTTATTAGCGTGTGGTACATATGTTTCTTTCTCTTAACTAGAAATCACGAAAGAATTCAATTTCTATGTGGGATTGAATATATATCGAGTTGAATTTGGCATTTTAAGTTGTTGATGAAGAATAAAACGTTCATATTTTCTTAGCGATAAAGCAAACGGTGGCCAAGTGTTGAAATTTTTTTAGAAACTTTTCTATTACTTAGTTGCTTCTTCGATTGATTGAAGTGGAATGTGAAATGAAAATTTATCCCATTGGAATATTTATGTCTAATTTGAGAATGCTTTCATGTCTTGAAACATTTTTCTCGTTCAGTTTGAATTATTTTTTTAAATCAAAAATTCTCAAGGAGTTTCTTCACCGAATAAGAGAGTAGATGAAAGCGATGATGAGATAATTTTTAGTCAGTGGAAATGCTAGTTCATCATTATTTATGGAAAATTTCAAGAGAGATAGCGGATGTCCTGGAAAATAAAACCACGAAAATGTTATTGTCTGTACTCGTGCTATATCAGATATTTATAAAACGCAACTAAAGTTTCTGATGATGGAAGTTTCTTTACTCTCTTTTTAAAAAATCTTAAAAATGCTTTTGTAGAGTTCAACCAACCTTTAGACAAATTCTTTGATGCAGTCACATGCAAAGTCGAATCAATTAAAAAATCCAACACACCTTTACATATGCTACAGTACCACTATCAGTTGCAATAAAAATTGAAATATAATGGCTTGTTCGGCTATCCGCAACGAAATATTTTTGGATGAAAGCATTTCAAGTAAGGCAGGCGTGTTGCCGTCCTTGTTGATTTATATCAAAGAATAATACGATTTAATTTTCGAGTTTTGAAGAAAGTCTGAATTAAAGAAAAGATTCGGAATTTCGTACATTACTTTAAGAATCACATACCATTTTGAAATTCGTCGCGTAACAAGCAAACCACCTATCTCAATTTTTTAAACCTTCAAAGAGGATGGAAATACTCAACTTTTCGCAACCAATAATAAATATTTCTGATTTTATTTCGCATCCAGTTGCAAGTTTCGGTCTTACATGCATATCAAATATTTAAAAAATATAGAAATATCCGCTATTGGTCGCGAAAAATTAAGTATTTGTTTCCTCTTTGAAATTTCAAAAAACTGAGATCGGTGCTGTTGCCTATTAAGAGACGAAATGCAACCAAATATTTCCTCTGAAGTATCGTGGTCTGTTATTGGCAGCTGCATATATTCTAAAGCTAGCTTGTGCAGAGCTTTGCAATGAAACTTGAGAAATGGAGAATTGAAAGGACCTATGCTAATAAATCCTTCTTTCTAATTGTTATAAACATGGTGTCTATTTTTTCTGTCCATGGGTTTTTAAAATGTTGCTGCGTAGTTAACTGTATTGAAGCAGTCAAATCCAGAAATCCAAATATTGAAGCCCAGATCCAGACAGATCCTCACTCTCACTTTCTGTCATTATATTAAAATATATATGCATTGAATTGTGCATTTTTCATATGATATTGTTAAGAATTTCTCTTTCCATTAAATGCAATAGCATTTTCTTTTGTTCTATTTATTTTCTGTACAAATGTAAAAATAAAAAACATAAGAAAGGCGCAGTTCGGGTTTATCACATGTAGCAAGGGCCTGTGGTAGCTTGTGAATTATCTATTCTGTAACCATTAAACTATTCTGTGTAAATATTGTATTACATACGAAACATTGTTTTATAATTTTATCCCGACATTTTGACGAAAAACCCACGGCACGGACAAGAACTGCACCTTTCTTATGATTTATTTAGAGTAACTTTAGATGGCGCCATCTGTTGACAGTATATAGAACTACATTTCGCGGATGCGCAGTAAAACATTATTTACAACAAATTCTCATATTTCCCGTAATATTCAAATTTTTGAATTCAAATTCTAATAAATTGTTTCTTTTACGTATTGACAAGTATTCTGTAAGTTTCGTACAAGTCCAAAGAAAACTGCATGTTATAGTAAAAAAACATGCAGAGTTTGATATTTTAAATTTAATACCGATTATTACTTATATTCAGATAAATATTTTTATTGCTTCGCTTTTGTCCTAGTAATACTTTTCAAGCTCTTGAAAATGACATCAGAATCAACCTTCCAGCTAAAGGCGTTTCCATGCTGCGCAAGCCTTACATGAAGCTAATTCTTAACAATCATGCGCATGCGCCTACACTGGTACGATGACGTTACAGGCAAAACAAATACTACGCGACAAACTCTTATAGATATGATGTAACCGTTGTTGGGTCAACCATTCTTTTTGCCTTATTAGTCTCGTAGTTATTAGCGATTCAAATCTGAAGGTATTTTGTCACAAAAGAAAGTTCGATCGACTATCACTGTAACGAGCGGAAAGACGTTTCCAAGTCAAAACCTCGGAATTATGCTTCAAAGGAGCCACCAGTGGGCTATGGAGCCGCAGTTGGCCGACACCTGCCATACCACTTTATTTGCAACAAAGATTTAAATATAATGACTGGCATGAATGTGTGCAGTTGTATATCGTTCTTCACGTTCTACTTCCTCAAGTAAGGCAGGCACTTATCGGTGCTTGCAAAACAAGTTACAAAAAAGACATCTATTTAATTTTCCGGATTTAAGGCCTATCTGCATCTCCGAAAACGTTCGGATTTTTGTCCTAAGAGTCCTTAACTGCTTAATTTTATTGAATTGACAATTAAGCAGCTTCTCTGTAATCTCCATTTTCGATACTGGCAGATCCGCATGTCACAAACAGAAGGTGCCTACGACAAACCTTGATAATTCCGCCTCTAAAAATAACCTATGTTAATATATTCATCCCATTAATTGCAATAAATATTCTATCAAGAGTTATTTCTGTTTATGTGTCTTTAAAATATTAATGTGTAGAAAATAAAGGAAGCTATTCTAATCCAGTTAAATCCGAAGAAATATTATATACTTAAAGTGCAACAGTTATCAAGCGGGGGGTCCTTCCTCTTTTTGCATGCGTATAATTTTTTTGCGTTTATTTTCACTTTAGTGGTATGGTCAAAACATGGAGTATGCTTTTTCGATCTATTTCCGTTGGCAATTTTGGTTTCAAGAACATATGCCAATTTTTATTTATTTGGCTTCACCCAGCTAGTTTGTTATATTATTTCACTTTGTGCAGTTAGCATTATGCGTTTTTTTTATTAACACTTTCACATATCTAAACAGATGGACATACTGTTTAGTGAATGACGCACTTGGTGCTATCCTAGTTGGAAAACTTCATTTTTAGTAAAGTGGTAAAATACCAAATTTACAAGTTTCTCGCGGAAACAAACTGAATTCCGTTGAGGAGTTTTATTGAAAATTCGAGAGATTTCTAAAAGTTTAATTTATATAGCGCAAGAAAGATATTAAACAACCTGTTCATTTCTTTCGTGAGATATCGTGTTCACAGAGAGAACTGCAGAGCCAAAAAATGACTCCAAAAATGGATTCTTTGGCCTCATAGAGGCGTCAAATGTAAAGATTCGTCAAAATCCCGAGATGCTATGTTTTGACGATTACAATAATTTTCCTATGTTTTTTCCTCTACGAGAAAGCAAACAACAAAATATTAGCAACTGAGAGACCTAGAGACGATATATTACATGCGTATTAGAAGGAGTTTTTGGAATTTGTTTTTTTTTAATTTCAAACTTCATATATTATACATTTTAATAATTTTCTTATTAGAACAGACTATTTACTAATTTGTTTACTTGTATCTGCCTTAAATTATAAACCTTTAAGACAGCAACAATGAATGTACTCGTGGGTACTGAATGACATTGTTTATCGAAAATTTAACTTTCTAATCCAGAGATGATTTTTCCCCTAGCCTCTTTAACATATGGATTTTTTAGGAGGATGTGACATGAATTAAACTAGACCAATCTGTGGGGTCATTTTTATCCAGAGAAGTATATAGAGTGTCACAAATAGAAGGGTTGAGCTCTCTCTTGACTTTCTATATGTGTATACCCGTTCATTCAGCTAAACAATCTACAAATTGGAACAAGTTTGGTTTTAAAAGAAGATTCTGTAATTTTATTTTTCTAGCATAGCCCGGCCAGATTAGTTATCATACTGAACTTCGTTCAGAAAGGCTTTTATGTAGTTGAGTCAACAATTTCATATACAGACAAAAGACAAATCGACGGGATTGCCTATCAAAAGGTGATATTTTTTCCAAAATATTTTACACAGCTGCCACTTTAGTTTAGTAGCGATATTCTAAATTTCATTTATTTTGCATGCTGCTTCTTTGATTTGTGCATTTCACATGGATGCAGACTTCCTATGACGGTTTTTGTCCTATAGATCTCTGAAACGTTGTGTAAAGACTGCATGTCAAATGTTATCTTCCCGGTTCGTTGCTTTATTGAGTTCCCGTGTTCTCGGGCAGAACTACAGAGACGTAATCATATTTCCATACATGGATTCTTCTGCCTCAATAATGAATGAAATGTGGAGATTGGACAAAATAATTTCGAATTATTTAGTAATTAAAGTAATTTTCTTGTTATAATTCGTATAACATTAGCATTTGGAAATTAACTTGAAGATTATGCATTCAATATTATGAATAAATTTAAAATTTTCAATTATTCTTATAAATCAAATTTCCATATGAATTCATTGTGAGAACACAATTAGAGCGTAGGGTCGCGTATTATTAATATTTAATATCTAAGGTGAGATCAAATGCATCCTATTCACTTGCCAGTTCGGCATACACGTATTAAAGTTATTGATTCTGTCATTGCATGTAAGGCACTTTTGGGGGACATATGACTCTTAAATCTCGAAAAAATGGTGGAAAACTGTCAAATTCGATACATTATATATCTGAAACAATGCAATTCAGAAACTCACTTTTTTTTCTAGAAGAATATCTGTTCTTTCTCTTATAGTACACACATTTTCAAACCTTCATATTTGTATGTGTTTATTTGAGAGTAAAAAATAAGGGTATAATTTTTGGAGGAAAAATGAAATAGTCACCTTACATACATAATTACGGATAAAATATTGGTCTAAACACAATATTTTGAGTATCTAAGCAATCCAAACAGTCTGTTTAAAAAACTGAACAACAATTTATTAACATTTAAATTTTATTTCTATATTATATACCAATTTAAAATAAAAATGTTAAAAATAGTTAAAATTTCAATTGGTCTAATCGCCCCAAAAAAACTTCTTTCGAGAAATACGTACAAAAATGTGTTTCAATTTGCAGAACATAGCAAATACATATTCGGCAAAAATTTTATGTGAAAATATTTAATAGCTTTTGAGATATCGTGCGAGCAATATCAGAAAAACTGCGCTTTAAAAATATTGTCATATTCAATGTTTACCTTAAAGAGCTGGTACACTTTCCTTCATAAATTTTATATTTATGGGAATTTTTTAACGCGGATTGTTTTAAGCGGAAATGACAAGAAAATAATGTATATAATATATGTATATTATTCATACAATCAAACATTTTCGTTGTTTAACAGTCGTACGTCCCTTAATGCTGGTTCCCGCTTGTGCTGTCTTGGCTTCTGCAGTCTCAATCTGGGAAACTTCAGGTTAGCATATGAGACAATTCCAGACATAGCACAACCTTGAATTCTTACCACTTTTAGAGACACAGGAATAGGGAAAATCGTACTCGAAAATTGAAGGAAATTTTCATATTAATAATCATATCCCTATTATCCCTCACGCCATCAGTTGCAACAGGAATTTAAATATATGACTCACAAGGACATTCATATTGGGGCAGTGTTTAAAGCAAATCGCATTATTTGTAGCAAGGCAAGTATGTTCCGGTACTTGCAGAGATACGTGCATGAAAGATTATGATTTAGCTTTCGAGTTTCGATGACGTTTTATCTTTCCGAAATAAATCAGAGTGTCGAAAAATAATTTAAGAGTCAGAAACTATTTGTGAAAATACAACTAAATACTGAGATGTTTCGCGGTCCGAAATTGTGAAAAATACAGAGGCCAACTTTCAGTGGCGTACCTACATAAAATGGCAGCCATGGCAAATACCAAAACTGCGCCCCCCTCTTTTTTTTAAATGTGATCCCCATTTTCTTTTCGGAAACTTTATGTAGTGCAAATATTAAAAGTGTAAATAAACTTAAAAAATAACATATAAAACATTTTTAAGTCGATCTTGAGTTTAAAATAACATATAAAAAACTTTTGAGGGGTCTTCAGCCCCCGATTCTTTCTTCTTCATTGCTGCATATTTTAAGAATACAAACGAAGCTAAAATAAGAAAGATCACGATTTTACCTAAAATATTAAAAACATTTCATAAATAAATTATATACTCTTAAATATATCTCTGTCTTATGAAGGGAATCAAAAGAATTCCCACTTTTATTTTGGACCCTATTAATTTTGTTTTACCACTGAAGCAAATTTTTTACGACATAATCAATAACAAATAATTCATTTCATGCTGGAGCATATTTAAAAGTAGCTAAATATTTCCGTTCAAAAATCAGGTTAAAGTGTGAAATATACATACAAAAGATGCCTGCAGCAAAGTTCCTAATAGAACTATAAAAGTGTAATTTCATAAATTTAGATTCGTTCATTTTATGCTGTGTAAAACTAAAGTTAACAATAACTGCCAAGAAGAATTTCGTGTTTTATAATTAAATCATATAACAAATTAAAGATGTTTAACTTGATAACATTATAATAATTTCAATTTTTTCGCATTTTATGTATTTTGCAGAACAAACGGAGGAGAGACGGAATCTTACAGAAAAGTTATGTCTGCTTGCTGGTGATATTAAGCTTCTAAATGCCGATGGTTTCATGTGCAAAGACATCATTCCAGATTTTATCGAGGCAAAAGCTTGAACTATACAACTTAATTAAAACTAAAACACTAAAATTGAAGTAATCAGTCTAAAATGTAAATTCAGAAAAATTTTCACTGAAATAAATGAAAATAGATATATTATCGACATCATATCCAAAAGAACTTCAGGCATGGGATAGCATGATGATATCATTTCTTAGAATTATTATCATGATCAGGATAAAAATCTTCAAAACTACCTTTTCAAATTTACAAAAGAAAAGTACATTCAAAAGGCATTAATACTTTATTTGAAAATCATTTTGTTGGAAAAAAAATCTGTACTTCATAATTAAATTTTAAATCTTCTTACATGCTTATTTAATTCTTTCGCATTTTAAATGTAAATTTTTTTAGAAAATTCTTGCTATTTTAAAGAAAATTAATTTTTAAAAAAGTAATTTCAATGTCTATTTAAGTTTAGTTTGGAAGGTCTGCAAGATCTGTTAATTTGTACCAGAAATTGCAAAACTTTATGCGGTCTTTTCACTCTCTATCTCTCCAGGTTTTTTTTTGGCAGAACAACTGCATCTACGTTTTAAGAACATTATCGCATTTTCATCACACAAATTATGCAAATATTCATTGCTAAAAATAATGTAAAGATAGCGAACATACGTCTTTTAAAGTTGCTGGAGTTATCTTACTCTGCGCAAAAAAAAGGACGTATATTTCCCGATCTTCACTCTTTGATGATTCAAAATAGGAATGACACTTGCTAACCAATTATCACCAATTTCCGAAGAAACTGATGTACATTCAGTGTTTATCATGCATACCATGAGAAACCATAAGAACCATCAGGTTAGAAGAAAGCATCAGGAACCATGCAGAGATCATCCCTAACCAAATTCCCTTATCCCACCCGGTAGGGTGGGAGCTTTAAACGAGCTTCTAATTTCGCGATGAAGGTTTCGGTCAACAAATATCTGAAATATAATATTACTTGTTATTTTGTTGCAGCTTGAGGTTTCCGGGTTGTAATAATGACTGTTATCCTTCAGAGTTTTCCACACTTTGTTGAAATCATTTTAATTTTTAAGAATCTTAGGAATAAGAGCTTAGAAAAAGGCTTTTATATTAAATACAACCAATTGATTCCTTAAATTTGAGCCCCTTGCAATTGCGCCCAGGGCACTAGCCCCACCTGCCCCACTCTTGTTACGCCACTGCCAACTTTCTTCTACGTCTAATTATAGTTGATATAAAATTTAGATGAAAAAAGGACCATTCTCTTTCAAGCTTGACATCCATTAACGAAGTAGATCGTTTGATCATTTCGTGTAAGGCACTGTTATGTTCGTCCCATTCTTTTGTATCTTCGGCAGTCGCAGCGCGGTCAACTTTAAGCTACCCTTGTCGGAATTGCCAGAGTTATAAGAACCTGCAAATTTCTACCCATACTCGAGGCATGGGAATAAGGAAAATCTTGTTCGAAAACCGATTAACCTTTTCCATATTTTTGCTTACCAATCTCAGCTGTAACAAAAAGTTAAATACCTAAAGATTCGCATTGGTAGAAGCAGTTGATGATTTTAACACACAAGGATCGTGATTTCAAGCAAATCAGGGTTATTTTAGTGCTTTCTGCGTTAGAAATAATGGGAAATAACAGAAAATTGTACGTCCTGAAAAGATCTCTGCAAAAATCTAGAATTCTGACCGTTAATTTGATGTTTTGAAAGTGCAACTAAATATATCCTCTGATGTATCACAGTCAAATATCTGCAATACCACATAATCATAAGGCGGCGTTTTGAGAAATCTACAATGAAGTTTCATAATTAGACACAGGATATGACCTATATTAATAAAATGATCTTTTTAATTGTAATAATTATGGTGTGAAAATTTTTGTCTGTTTTTGTGTCTTTGAAAGGTTGTTATATTAATGAAATTGGAAACTATTCGAACGTAGTTAATCCACAGAAAAGCATGGACTGCCACGAATAACGAAAGAAGTGTTACCTCTTTTACTTTCTTGCAAAATTATGCAGTATTGTCCGTTGTGTGTTCAGTTTATCACCACGGTCGAAAAAATCGAGAATCCAATTTTTGTCTATTCCGCTGATCGACTGAGTTCAATACTATACATTTAGCAACATTTTTGGCTTCAAGACCGTTTGCCAAATTTCCTTAATCGACCATCTCGTCCACCTGTATTACCACTGAACTTTTCTCAGACAACTTCAAACGTTTTCTTTTTAACGCTTTTATATATCCACAGCTGAACAGATCGACAGTCTGTTAACTGAATGATGGACTTGGTTCAATATTCGTTGTAAAACTACAGTTTTATTACAGTAGCGTTATCATTATGTCATCAATCTTCCTCATTGCTCTTTTAATTTAAATTGTTCCCGAGGACACAAACTATTTTCCTTTAAATGAACATTCTTCAAACTTGGTGAGATATTTGAATCTTTTGTTCATTTCCAACTAACTTGTTGCGTTAATGAGATTTTATAATCAACAAAGGAGCAGCAAAAACATTAACGTCATTGCAAAAAGTGATTTTTCGGATTGATGAATATGCCAGAAAATTCCAAAAAATAGTTACTACACACTCAAAGTTGATTTACTCCATATATAACTGTATAGATTGTAAGAAATTGATTTTTATAATCAATAATATTTTCAAAGCACCAAATACACCTCACTATTCGATTTTCCTTCTTAATTATGATACATACTTTTACATTTTACTCGTAAATAACGATACCTTATAAGAAAAAAACAGAATTTCCGCGGGTGGTCTCGCATGAGCTGAATTACAATGCTTATCGAATATTTAAATTGAATTAGTTCGAATACAATTTTCTCCGAATGCATTTTTTAATTTTGAGAAAACAATTAGCTTAGTTGACTGTCTTCTTTATAGTTAATCTCTAAGGTTATATCAAAAACATCCCAAGCACTAGTCAGCTCGGCATATATTAACTAGTCTGTCGCTTTGTTTATTTCATAAATGGTCGAGGCATGTGCTGACTTTGCTTTCATAGTTCCAACATCAAATTACCATATCCATAAATGCTAGACTTTGTTCAAAATTAAATTTTTATTGATACTTCAGACTGAAAAGCCCGTTTGAAAATCGACCACCATTTCTATATTTTACCTTACCACTTGAAACTTCAACAAAAATCAAATATAATTTCTCACATGAATTTTTGATTGCCTTCTATTTTATGACTCCAATTTCAAGTTTGGCTGGCTTATACCGGTGCTTGCCGTGACATATAAAGGAAAGAATATCGGCATTAATATAAGATTCTATACTGATCTATCGAAATGCCTGAATTACCATATCTTTCTAAATAAGTAATTAATAGTCCCTCTGATGTCTTTTAGTTCGATATTGTAAACAGAATCTGTTCACAAAAATCAGAGTTCTATAATATTTTTTAATAATTAGACGAGGAAAATGATTTACGTTACAATATTGTTCTTTTTAGGAGCAATAAAGAAGGAGTGATTCGTTTGATACCTTACCTTTCTTCCATCAAAATTGTGAATTCGCGGAACATATGGGAAAGTATCATGACATAGTTAAATCCAGAGGCTTATATATACTAACACAAATGTGAATGGGATGCATTCCCTATGGATTTTCTTAAATAAATATACAACGTGATTTTCATGCACTCAAATCCATAGCTTAGGGAAAAGAATCCTGAATGTTTATTGGGTCTATTCCAATAGACCGGGTAAGCTATACATATATTAACAATTTTGATTTTAAGATCGAATACTAAAATTTCATTTATCTAGGTTCGCTCCGGCAGATCAGTTCTCTTTCTGAAATTCGGTCTATTAGGCAGTTGCGTTTTACAGTAAAACTTTCAATTACAGACAAATAAACAGAACAAAACTCTATGAAGTGAAAGATCAATTCAGTTCAAAGTTTGCTACACAGCTACAAATTTAGTACAGCGGTCAATATGATGAATTTCATCACTTCCATGAGATATTTTATTGACATGGATACAGACCACATTTGACGAATTTTGTACAATAGATCTCTGAAACTTTTGTGGAAAATCTGCATGTCAAATTTTATCTAACTGGGTATTTGCGTATTTGAGATACTGTGTTCAGATACATATAAGCATGAATTTTTCGCACTCGAGAATGTATATCGCAGCCAAAATTCGTCAAAAGATCGCCTTCGAATTCTTTGACGATTTCAGATTTTTTTTGTCTCATTAGTATACAACAAAGAAAATTCAAAAATTAGATAATAGATATCGGATAGAGGTTATATATTCTATGTATAATTAAAGAGTTTTTAAAAGTGGATTTAAATTTCAAACTAACAAATATTCTCTACAGTAGATTTTGTATTGATAGCTTTTATCTACAAGAGTTCTTTAATTACAACTACTTCCCGGCATGCAATATATTTGAATAACAAAAACAAATATTTGTACATAATTGCACATCCGCTTTCATGTTGAATTCCAATGTCAATTGAATATTTAAAATTTGCTGTTTAAAGAAACGTGGTATTCTATATTGTTCTCTTTCACTATCAGTTCAAACAAAAGAGAAAATGTAGTGCATGTCGTGGGTAAGAATGAATTCAATAAACAACTAATTTAAAACATGGTGTGTATACTTAAGTGGTTGTCGAGTTAGGTAAGAAATAAAATGGATTAGTTTTCGAGTTTCAAAGAACATCTGCATTTCCGAAATGTTCGGAATCGCATCTGTTTCAGCTTTTTCAAAAAGTAAATATGTACCTCTTTTGACATCTAGTAGTCCAATATTCGCATTAGCTCCTATTCAAAAAGTCCAGAAGCTTACGATAAATGCAAATAATTGGACAAATAAAATGATCAATGTACTAAAACTTCTTAATTCTAATTATTATGACGAAAGGAATATTTCACTTGAGGTGTCTTTAAAATGATAATTAATAGAAGCTATTCTGAATAGACTATTCTGATAGACTGTTCCGATTCTATTCTGATTCTATTTCTGATTCTATTCTGAAGAATTCTGATAGGCTATTCTGAAGCAGATACTTTCAGAGATGTATAGAATACTGAAAATTTAAAGGTGTTGTGTTGATCTTGGCGTGGCTTCCTCGCACACTTACACCATGCAATGTTTTGAGCATTCAGCTTATTGATATAGTGAACAGAATAGGCAGTTTGGCCTAGTGTTCCTTTGTCTGACTGAATATGAATAGTAGGAACCTTGGGCAATACACCATAAACCAAATTTCATCTATCTGGGTTCTTTGAGAAAGTTCATCAATCTTCTTGTACTTAACTCAGTTATTTTGTTGCGTTCTTGAGTTAGCACTTCCACATACATACCAAACAGACAGATTGGATAGTCTGTAAACTGAATGGTGGACTTGCTCCAAAATTATTTTATGCAATTCTAATTTTACTATAGTAGTGATATACTAAATTTCATATCCATCTAGCTGATGCCCGGTTTCATTTATTGAGTTCTACTGAGGCATAAACATATTTCCAGAAATGGAGTCATCGGCGTCCTGATTATATCAAAACTCGCAGGGTTTCTCAGAAAATCAAGTTAGCATTTATTAGTGACTACAGTATTCTTTCTTTGTATGCTTCGTATACAAGAAATCAAAGGTAAAAAATAAGGGACTGGAAACAGACTCAGAGAAGATGCATCCCACATGTAATTGAAGGAAAATTTTAATCAAAAGAATAGGTAAATGGAGCAGTTTTTTCATATTTCTCCCTACCACTTTTATTTGCAACAAAATTTTAAATATATAAATCTGCATGGGTAGTCCCAGATATGGTTCTAAATATATTTTTAAAATGTTTTCAAGCAATCAGGCATATTGTATTGCTTGCGAGTTCAAACCAAGAAAGAATTATTTCAGTTTTTCGAGTTGACGAAAAGATCTTTATTTCTGAAAAATTCCAAATTTTGGCATTTAAGTGCTATGAATCTATCTAATTTTTTCAAAATTTAGTTAAATGTCAACACAGATGTTTATTCCCTCTCAGACAATTGCAGCCACATATTCTAACGATAGCCTGTTCAGAGCTCTACAATACAGCTTGCTAAATGAAAATAGAAATGCATCTACTTTAATAAATTTATCTTATTAATTACTAGCTGTTACCCGCGACTTCGTGCGCGAAGAATTTGAATTATTCTTTTTTTTAATTCACGAATGTAAATATTTTGTTGCATTTTGAAAGGGGAAAGGAAAAGTTCTGACGGTTGATAATACTTAATTGGACGGCTGACAGGAGTGTACTGTACATGTATGCTGATATAGTTATGTAAATTGTTTATCTATGATGATATACTTTTGTATACCACGTTATTTGCACGGATGTAGAGGTTGTGTGGGTTCTACACACGTAAACACATATAGTTGCCCATGGGGAAAAAATGGTTTTTCCAAATGTACGCCTGCCACTGTGTGTCATTGCGCAGTCTCGGTATATAGAGGTTACGTATTAGTAGTACTGGCACACCGACTATCATTCTAGGCTTGTCGGCAGGTGCCCCTGACAATTCCAAGATCTTGAAGAGCTCTACAGAATATGATGCTCCTTGTTAATGACCATTACCGTATCTACAGAAGAATATTCTGAAATATTCACTGTGAAAATTAAACAAAACATCGAGAGAATAATTCACTGACGTCGTTGGATCACTGTGTAACCGTATTAAAAGCTGTAAATGCTACCACAACAGGAAACCGGAAGTGTAAAGTCTCCTTTAATGTTTATGGTCAAAGAAAGCGATATTCTCTTATATTAACTTTAACACTGGCAAAAGCCCGCGCGCGAAACAGTAATTTGGCTTGAATTTATTTCAATAAGAATGAAAAGTATTGTTAGATATTACGTTAAAAAATATTTTTAAACCTTTATAGCAATTTGAAAAAACATTTCATCGCAATGGAATTAATAGCATTGAAGATTTCAGAAGTTATTGGCAAAAAACGTCTAAGCATTAGGCTTAAAAGCGGCTAATGTTCGTTATTTCATTAAATATCTTAAGAACTAATTAACTCTGAAATTTGAAAATAACACCTTTGACCTAAAAATATGCTCTAGAATGCCGTGTGTAAATTTCACGTCGCTACCGTTCACCATTTAGGGGGAGTTCTTGTGACCGACCGATCGACCGACAGGCAGACAGATACATGTAAATTCTGCCTTATTTTATGGATACTTATAAATATAAGCAAAATTTTCAGAAATAAAGGTAAATTAGTTCAAAGTCTAACCATTTCCTAGCAAATGAGTAGCTATAAATTTGCGTTATTTCAAAATCGTCTGCACGTAAAATTTAAAAAATTAATAAAAATTGAATGAAAAATGTCACAGAAATAAATTTGGTATCATTGAAAAGGTAAAATTTTTATCTTAAAGATGGTATAAACATAACTTGTATAGGACAATTTGTTCCGAAGTTACAGCGGAAAAAAGGATTACGTGATAGTTGATTTTAAAAATAATTTATTTCACATGTTTTCGCATTCCTGAAGGATCACGTGACAGTTGAGTGAAAAATAAAAATTTTCATCGCGAATCGCGGAGTCAATGGGCTTTCTTTGTTAACTATTTTTAATCTGTAGTCAAAAATAATTAATTTAACGTGATTTCACCTAGCCTATGTCCGTTCTCGGGTTTGAAGCTACAACTCTGCCAATTTTCATCCAAATCGGTTTGGTAGTTTGGTCGTGAAAGCTTAACAAACAGACAGACAGACAGACAGACACACTTTCGCATTTATTATATTACTAGCTGTTACCCGCGACTTCGTGCGCGAAGAATTTGAATTATTCTTTTTTTTAATTCACGAATGTAAATGTTTTGTTGCGTTTTGAAAGGGGAAAGTAAAAGTTCTGACGGAGATAATACTTAATTGGACGGCTGACAGGAGTGTACTGTACATGTATGCTGATATAGTTATGTAAATTGTTTATCTATTCTAATATACTTTTGTATACCACATTATTTGCACGGATGTAGAGGTTGTGTGGGCTGGACACACGTGAACACGCCATGTTTAGTTGCCCATGCGAAAAATATGGTTTTTCCAAATGTACATCTGCCACTTTCAGTATCTGGCCCTGAGCCTGGCAAATGACATCTTTAAAGGGATTTGTTGCCTTCTAAACTGAGATGATAAATCCTGCGGCATTATCGGAAGGCGTGGAATTAAAATACTCTCTCTTCTCCCTATATCAGTCATAACAGTAGCTTTCATGACGTTTGGACCTTGGTGTGTAATTTGCGACCGTGTGCCATTGCGCAGTCTCGGTATATCGAGGTTGCGTATTAGTAGTACTGGCACACCGGCATTCAATCTCGGCTTGTCGGAAGGTGCCCTGATAATTCTAAGATCTTGAAGAGCTCTACAGTATATGATGCTCCTTGTTAACGCCCATTACCGTATCTTCAGATGGATATTCTGTAATACCTCACTGTGAAAGTTAAACAAAACATCGAGAGAATAATTCACTGACGTCGTTGGATCACTGTGTAACCGCATTAAAAGCTCCAAATGCTACTATAACAGGAAACCGGAAGTGTAAAGTCTCCTTTGTTGTTAATGGTCAAAGAAAGCAATATTTTCTTATATTAACTTTAACACTGGCAAAAGCCCGCGCGCGAAACAGTAATTTGGCTCGAATTTATTTCTATAAGAATAGAAAGACTTGTTAGAAATTACGTTACAAAAATATTTTTAAACCTTAATAACAATCAGAGAAAACATTTCATCGCAATGTAATTAATAGCATTAAAAAGATCATTTTCTGGTCTTTAAAATGCATAAAAATAATTGTTGTCTAATAAAGGTTTCAGAAGTTATTGGCAAAAAACGTCTAAGCAATAGGCTTAAAAGCGGCTAATGTTCGTTATTTAATTAAATATCTTAAGAACTATTTAACTCTGAAAGTTGAAAATAGCACGTTGTGTGTAAATTTCATGTCGCTAATGTTCACCGCTTAGGAGGAGTTCTTGTGACCGACCTATCGATCAACAGACAGAACAGATACATGTAATTTCTGCCTTGTTTTATATATATTTATAAACATAAGCAAAATTTTCAGAAATAAAGATAAATTAGTTCAAAGTCTAACCGTTTCCTAGCAGCGAAGTAGGTATAAATTTGCGTTATTTCAAAATCGTCTGCACGTAAAATTTAAAAAATTAATAAAAATTGAATGAAAAAAGTCACAGAAATAAAATTAATATCATTGAAAAGGTAAAATTTTTATCTTTAAGACGGTATAAAAATAATTTGTATCGGACAATTTGTTCCGAAGTTACAGCGGATAAAAGGATTACGTGATAGTTGATTTAAAAAATAAATTATTTCACATGTTTTCGCATTGCTGAAGGATCACGTGACAGTAGAATGAAAAATAAAAATCTTCATCGCGAATCGCGGAGTCAATGGGCTTTCTTTGTTAACTATTTTTAATCTGTAGTCAAAAATAATTAATTTAACGTGATTTCACCTAGCCTATGTCCGTTCTCGGGTTTCAAGCTACAACTCTGCCAATTTTCATCCAAATCGGTTTTGTTGTTTGGTCGTGAAAGCTTAACAAACAGACAGACAGACAGACAGACAGACACACTTTCGCATTTATTATATTATTAAGGATAATAGCTATATCATCAAGAATTTCTTTTGTAGGTGTTATGTCAACCATATGGCACGATACTCTGATGCATTTAAATCCAATGAAATGTATAGACTGACAAAGGGGTGTGATCTCCCTTAACTTTCTTGCATAGTCATACAATAATGCGCGTTGTGTGTTTAATTTTGTAGTATGATCGTATGAGTTTTCAGTATATTCCCGTTGATTACCAAAATTTGTTTTCGTACGTATAGCAACTATATTGCTTTTAAAAACTGAAAATCTAACTTCATTTATCGAGTTACGAGCAGCCAGTTGATCTATTTTACTAGCTATAGCTCAAATAGCATATCGGGTTTATTAGTTGACACTTTCACATATAACTAACAAATAAACAGGTCTGCAGACCGTTGCCTGGATTATGAACTTGTTTCGAAATTTCTTACATAACTACATAACTAGAATCTTACTATATTGCCAATATACCAAATTTCATTAATTTTGCTAATTGCTCTTTTGATTTATAGTGTTCACATGGAAGCAGATCAGTGCTGCACCTGGGATCAGAATGGCTGATTTTTTCAGAAGTTGGAAAGGCATGAAATGTCTTCTTTTGCCACAAGAAATACTAGAAAATTGGCATGAAAGTCTCCATAAAAATAAGAATAGGGAAAAAATTATAATAAAAAAGTACACATTTACAAGTTTACAAACTCATATATGAATTCCTTAAAACCCTATATAAACTTACGCATAAATGATGGATAGGCATGGAAATAAAGTTCTAGTTGCACATAAACGATAAAAAAGACAGTATTCTTTTGATGGATTTAGTCCAAGATTTGATAGATCTCTATAGCCTTTGTGTAAAGAACGCTTAATAAATTTTATCGAATTAGCTCGATAAGTTTTAGACTTATCGCGTACCCAGAGCTAAAAATATAATTTCGAAAATGGGTTTTCTGACTCATTAACTCATGACTAAAAGTTGGAGATTCAGAAAAATCTCAAATTTGAAAATTTTGAAGATTAAAATTTGTTTTCTTCGAATAGAAGTGATAAATTTTGCATAAATTTGATCGGCTCATTGGAAATTGATATCTTTTATTTTCTCGTATACGAAATATACTAAAAGAAAGTTTTGTAATCGTCAAAAAATTCGAACTCGAGGTTTTGACGAATCTGCACGTTTTAGACCTCCCTGAGTCCGAAAAACACAATTTTGGAATCATGTCTGTCAGTGAACACGATAACTATTGGAGCTACTGGCATGAAATTTGGTATGTGGTCTTTATACATAATTTGTAGGTTTTGGACAAAATCCGTAAATGGGAAGTCTGTCTGTCTGTATGTCCGCGGTCATACGAACACTATAACTCAAAAACTTGAATAGGTAGATGGATAAAATTAGGTACACAGTTTTATCGTCATGAATGTAGGTCCGTATAAAAGTTTGGCCAAATCCGTCGAAGGGTTGACTGACTGTAGGTCTGTATAATCGCATACTTGTAAAAATTATATCTCAAAAACCCTTTGGCTTAGATAAATAAAACTTGGTATCACGGATGTTAACACTGATTATAGATCTGTGTCCAATTTTCATCTCAATCGGTTAAAAAGAGGCGTTCAAACTGCATATTCAATTTTTTGAATCCGATTCTCCATGCGTATGCGTGCTGGTAGCAATCTCTGTGCACACGGAAGGATTACGTCACTTTGTCCTTAAGCCCACAGAGAAAGACTGGTCTCCTTCTCTGTGCTTGAGCCGGCAAGAGTGGAATAGGTACGCATTTAATCGCTACGCATCTCTTTGAATTTGATTCTTTATGTAAATATTTTACAATCATTATAATCTACAATGAAAAACCTTCTGATAGTCATTGGATTCTTTGTTACAATAGGTTCGTTTTTTTTATCCACGCGGGGGTGGGGAAACAGCACAATTTTGGGGAAGTATACGAGAAAGTTTAGGGGAGACCACTCCCGCTGGTTAAAATTGGAAACTAACAAATATTTAGACGTTAATAGTACGGCTGTCAGTCTGAACTATGCTCAGATAGCTTGTTGAGTTCTTAGGTTTCTTTTCCACATACCCACCGGAAATAAACAGAATATTAACTGGATGATGAGCTTGGTTCAAAATTTATTGCATAAATACAATTTTCGTATATTGCCGACATACCAAATTTCATTCATTTTGCCGATTGCTCTTTTGATTTATCTTATTCACATGGACACAAAACGCCTTTCTATGGAATGTTTAACTATACTGTAAAACATAACTTATGCGTCTTTCAAGGGACGGGCATAAAACGATGTATAAATGAAAAGACGTATAATCGAAATTTGAATACATCCTCTGGTATCCTCTATTAAAGTGGGCAAATAATAATTAAAACTCTCAGCAGAATCATTAATTTTTTTTCCTATTCCCGAGAGGCGGTAAGAGGAAAATTTTTTTTCAAAAAGCAAACAGTGTTTTCAATAGTTTTTCCTACCACTATCAATTGCAATGAAAAGTGAAATATAATGAATCGAAGGGGCAATCGTATTTGATGCTCTCACGAGTTCATATCTTTGAGGATTTCGAGCTAACAGGCACGTTGTTGTGCTCGCCGGTTTCGATATGAAAGAAGCATAAGGTATATTTTCCGATCTGCATTTTGGAAAAGGCCTCGATTTCGTCTTCAAAGATGCAAGATTCCGAGCCTATTTCATCTTTTTGCAAAGTTCTTGTTAAATTATATTTTTTATCGAATTTTTAAAGAAAGCTGGATAAAAGAAAGCGTCTTTTCCATGCCTTTCTTTGTTACAAAAAATTAAATATAATAAGACACGTGAATTGTAGATTGTAAATCACCGCTCATGAAACGATGCGGGTCTTAACAACCAACACCACATAAAGCAATGCTTTGAAATTTAATCGAGGTTGAAAAAACTTAATTTTTCTCAAATATTATCAAATAGTTCGGAATTTTTTTGGCATATGATTTAGCATGAGACCACATATTCCAACCAGACGTGAACAAAAGTCAGAATTATATGTTATTGGTTATTTTTTTTTTCCTCTTTGAAATTTCAAAAAATTGAGATGAGTGGTGTTGTTGTTGAACGACGATTTCTGAAAATATTCGGAATTTCGGAAAACAATTTAAGGTTCAGAAACTATTTCATATTTCTAAATTGGCAATTTAATATCTACCCTTTCGTTTCATAGTCCGATAACTGCTGCAACTGTCACAATGTTCAAATACTTACGAAAAACGTTGATAAATGGACAAAGGAGAAAAACTATGTTAATAAATTCTTCTTTAAAAATGCAAAATTTATGATTTCACTAATATTTCTATTTATTTTCATTAAAGATTTCATAACGAACATTACATGTGAAACCATTGAGACGCAGTTAAAACAGAGAAATAAAAATACTGACACAAATATCACGGGAAGTGTTCTCCCCTTTTTCGCATACGTGAAAAATATTTTTCATGGTATGTTCAATTTCGCAGTATGGTTAACAGAGTTGAGTATGCGTTTCGGATCTGTTCCCGTTCACTTCCTGAATTCACTATTCTACATGTAGCGACAATTATAATTTTCAATTCCACATACCAAATTCCATTTTCTTGGATTCACCTAGATAGTTCAGATATCTTAGTGAACTTTGCCCAGATAGTCTTTTAAGTTTTTTTGTTAATACTCTCACAAACCTTTAAAATAATATAAAATAAATTAAAAACCTTTAAATAAATATAAATATTAACCTTTAAATTTTAATAGATCAACAGACTTCTAATTAATAGTTAGTGTGTATATTTGTTGCACACCTACAATTTTATTATACTGACAATATACAAATTTCATGCATCTTTTTCACCGAGTTTAGTTTTTATCGTGCCAATAGGAGACATATTGACCAACCTTTGATGTATTTTTTTAAAAAAATGATAGATTATAAAAACCTTTTTGAAAGGACACAATACAAATTTTATCCAACTAGTTCGTTAAATTTTTGAATTATTGCGTTTAATTCCAGAACTACAAAAATATGAACGTTCTTCCCAAAACTTCATTCTTCTTGGCATTCAGGAATATACCAAACGTGGAGATTTGACTAAATGTCGAGGTCGAGTTTTGACAGTTACAAAACGGTTTCTTTTCAATTCAAAAACTCTACAATAGAGCTTGGTAATTAGACAAAGGAATTGACCTCTGTTAAAAACTTCTTCTTACTAATTTTAATAAATATGTTGTCATTAATTTTTTCCGGTTATGTGTCTTCAAATGTTGTTACGTAGTTAAATTGTTCTGACGCAGAAAAATCAAGTAATATTTACAGACTGAGAAAAGTAAGAATGGGAATGTCTCCTCTTAAATTTCTCTCATCTTATACAATAATGTGCATTGCGTTTTCTATTTCGTGTTATGGCCAATAGAATTGAGTATATATTTTGGGACTTTTCCCAATGAACCTCTGAATTCCATATTCTACATATAGCATTAATATTCATTACTGGACCCATACACGGCTTCCTTTATTTTTCGTCGCATTGAGTTAGCTTGTTGCGTTTATCAGTTAACGCTTTTATACATTCACAAATATTTAGATCGGTAGTCTGTTACCAGAATGATGGACTTCATTAAATGGATCTACTGAGCAACTATAATTTTAGTACATATGTGATATAGTATCCAAAATTCATTAAATAATAAGGAAGAAATGCTTCTGCTGCTACAACACAAAAATGTGATTCCGTAGAAATTATCAGATTCTAGCTTGATGCAGTTAAATCCAGATAACAATATAGAACGACAAAAATATGAAGGGGAGTGTACTCTCTTGACTTTCCTGAGACGAGTTTGTATTTTGGGTTTTTAGTTGACAGACTGAAACTTGGCCGGTATACAATCAATATATATTAGTAATTTTTATTTTTAGATCGTATACTAAAAGTTCCTTTATCCAGCCTCTCCCATCCTTCTTCGTTATCTAAATGAACTTCGACCAGTTAGGAAGCTACGTTTTAAGTTAACATTTTCACAGACAAGCAAACAGACAGATCGACAGACTGTGAACATAAAAACGAATTTGCTTCTAACTTTCTTACATAGCTACAACATTAATATAACAGCGATAAAATAAATTTCACCTATCTTGCTCATTATTTTATTGATTTATCCTGTTCACGTGGAGACATGCTTCGTTTGGCGAATTTTGCCCAAGATATTTCTGAAACTTTTGTGTTTGAAATGATTTTCAAATTATATCTGAATATCTAGTTGCGTTTCTGAGTTATTTTGTCCCCAGAATGAACGGCAGAAACATTACAAGATTCAAAATCTAGATTTTTTTTACTCATATAAGCTTAAAACTTGGAGATTGGTCAGAAAATCGAGCTCAAATTGTTTGACTTTTACAATGCTTTTTCTTTGAATAAATCATACACGAGAAAGCAATGTTGAAAAATTAGCTCCTGAACATCGACTGAACTTTAAAATTTTGCTTAAGAAATATAGGATGAGATTCTCAAATCGTATCACAGCCTAAGTCATACTTATTTCATTCTGACATTGATTTAATCGAATCAGCAACGCTGATGGTAGTGCGATGACTACTGACATCGAAGATATTAATTCCATTATTTAGAACGGAGCTTTAATGCATTACAGCCTAACCTCGACGACAAAGTTTTGGGCAGTTTTCTTATATTTTTCTTGCATATTTCGGAAGGCGTAACACAAAAATATTATTAATAGCATGTTATTATTTTTTAGTTTATCGTTATGTGCTATTTGAATAGTTTCTTTTATGAAGTAATGACGATCTGGTTCAATTCATTCTTTAATGATGCTTACATAAAATGTTACTACTAACGATGCTTATTCGCACCAGTTACGCATTAAGGATCTTCTGCACATCTAAAGATACATATTATTTCTAGAAAGAGAATATTGTTCATTTTAAATTTAATGTCAAATGTTTTATTTCCAATTTTTAGGCAGGGTCTATAAACGTGGCAAAATGTACAGATAATACTTAGAGACAAGAAGATATGGACGAGGAGTTATGAAAATTACAGCATGGTATACGGGATTCAACGAAAGTATAGTATTCCTAAACCAAAACTGCTACGTCACCTTCTGGAACTAAATAAACATTATGAATTTGGAAAACCGAAAGTGTTGACAGAGGAGTAACTCAAGACCGAATAGTTTACTCCAAAAATAGTAATGCAATGTGTTTTGCTTCATTAGCTTCCAAGGTACGACTTAGGACATAGGTGGTACGACTTAAGAAGCGGTTTCCTTAGTCCTACCAATGTTATTTCTCTAAGATTTGTTTATTTTCTTCGACATGGTACTGTATTTTGAACTTCCTTGTAATAAATAGCTGCAATATTCATAAAAGTTTTGAATAATGCATAATTTAAATCTTTAATTAGTAAAGCGTACAATTTGCAGACACTTTTCCTTCGGTGGTACGATTTAAGCAACCTTACCATATCTCAAATTTAATCTCGTTGCGTTTTCTTTTATTTATAGTGTTGAGAGACATAAACGCATGGTCTTTTCGGTTTCGAGAATGCATATCATCATCGAGATTTGTCAAAAAATCGTGTTCGTATTTTTTCACGATTACAGAAACGTTTATTTGTTTACATTGTAAATAGAATATTAATCCAAAAATAATCTGCTAGAGATGAACTCAGAGATGATAGTTTCCATTTACGATTGTAGAGTTCTTTTTTGGGAGTTGATTTTTTTAAGATTTCGTACTACAAATACACTAAATAGACATATTTTGAAATATTCTTGTTTTTTCTCAAGTTCAGAAGAATATATTTTGCGTACAGTTAGTAAACAGTCCATTAAAAAAATGTAACAATATAGTTTCCAAAAATCAGCATTTCGAGTCATAAACATTTTGCCAAATGTAAATGTCATTCCATATCTGTCTCCCTTCCTCTAGTATAGAGTTTGTTGGAAGTTAACTTTTCTAATTTCAAATTTTCAAATATTCTATGGATGCCAATCTTTCATATCAAAAGTTGACATTTACTAGAATTTCTTTAATTGCAATCGCTGCCCGACATAAGCCTTTCAAAATAAAAAAGGCGAATGTGCGATGGTGCTCTCTCTCGGGTCGAATTTCATTGTTTAACGAATATTTAAATGAAAGTAGTTCTAATCAAATATTGTCTAAAGAAGTTCCTTAAATCTGAGATTCAATTTCCAGTTTAGTTGAACGTGTTCTTCATATTTATTCTGTGAGTTTAGATCAAAAGCTATTTGTATTGCCAGCTAAACATGCATTGACTGCATTGCTTATTCGATCATTTCATGAAAGGCACCTCCATATTTCCCTTGCTTGTGCTGTCTTTGCTTCGACAGTTACAGTTTCTAACTCTATTGATATTGGAACCAAACTTTTAATATAATGATTTACATGGACGCTCAAAGCTGATGAGTTTCTACAGTGCGACTGTCACTTCAAGCAAAGCAAGCGTGTTTCGGTGCTTGCCAGAGTTGGATATAAAGATTTACATAGACGCTCAAAGCTGCTGAGTTTCTACAGTGCGACTGTTACTTCAAGCAAGGCAAGAGCATTTCGGTGCTTTCCAGAATTGGATAAAAGGAATAATGTGATTTAATTTCTGCATTTGTTGACAAGTAATATTGTTCGGAGCTGTGAAAGTAAAGGTTGATAAATGAACAAATTAAACAAAATTTCTTAGTAAATTATTTTCATTAATAGTAATAAATATGACGAGAAGATTTTTTTCCTTTTAGTGCATCTTACGGAGTTAGTAGGAAGAACATTGGGAAACTATTCTGAAGCTGTTTATTCAAGACAAATATATAGAGTGCCACAAATATTATGGGCACAGTTCTCCCCTTGACCATATCGCATACTGCTGTGTGTTTAGCTTAATAATATGGTCAACAGATCTTAGTATTAAATTTGGGTCTATTCCGCAGGCCGACTGATGGACATTGATTTGAATATCACATACCAAATATAATTTGTTATCTCCAGAACTTTGTTCAGCTATGCTATTCAGTTTTTTAGTTAATTATTTAGCGATTCAAATCTGAAGGTATTTTTTCACAAAAGAAAGTTCGACCGGCAATCACTGTAAAGAACGAAAAGACGTGTTCACGTCAAAACCCTCGCAATTATGCATAAAAGGAGACACAAATGGGCTGTGGAGCAGCATTTGGCTCACCCCTGCCTTACCACTTTACTTCAAACAAAGATTTAAATATAATGACTGACATGGAGTTGTACAGATGTGTATCGAAGTCAGCATTCCACTTACTCAAGTAAGGCAGGCACGTATCAGTGCTTGCTAAACAAGTTACCAAAAAAGAATTCTACTGATATTCCAGATTCGAAATTTATCTGCATTTCCAAAAACGTTCGGAATTTTGACTTAAGAGTTTAAATTTATTGATTGGCAATTAGGCAGCTTCTCTGTCATCTCCAATTTTGATATTGGCAGCTCCGCATGTCGGAAACATAAGAGGCCTACGATAATCGGCCTCTAAAAATAACCTATGTTAATATATTCTTCTCATTAATTGCGATAAATGTTCTATCAAGAAATATTTCTGTTTCTGTGCCTTTAAAATATTAACTTCTTTAAATATTATTAATTTAAGTGTTTTCCCTTTGATTTTCTTGCAAAATTATACATTATTGTCTATTTTGTGTTCCGTTTCGGAGCTCGGCCAACAAAATTGAGTATGCAATTTTTGTCTATTCCGCTGATCGACTGAGTTCAATACTATACATTTAGCAGCATTTTTGGTTTCAAGACCGTTTGCCAAATTTTCTTAATCGACCATCTCGTCCACCTATCTCATCACTGAACTTTTCTCAGATGACTTAACCATCTCGTCCACCTATCTCATCACTGAACTTTTCTCAGATGACTTGTTACGTTTTCTAGACGCTTTCATATACCCACAACTGAACAGATCGACAGACTGTTAACTGAATGATGGACTTGGTTCAATATTCGTTGTAAAATAACAATTTTATTACAGTAGCGATATCATTATGTCATCAATCTTCTTCATTGCTCTTTTAATTTATCTTGTTACCGAGGACACAAACTAACTTTACTTAAATGAACATTCTTTGTTGAGATTTAAATGAGATTTCTGAATCCTTCGTCCATCGAAGGCAAGACAAATATTTTCCAACAAACTTGTGGCGTTTTTGAGTTTTTTTAATCAACAGAAGAGCAACAAGGACATAAATGTCTTTACAAAGAGTGATTTTTCGGATTGATGAGTATGCCAAACGTAAATTCGGAAAAATATTAATGTCAAATTTTTTAGTTATTACCATACTTTTCCTTTGTATTCTTTAGCATACGAGGAAGCAAATTCAAAAAATTAGCTGCGACACACTCAAAGTTGATTTACCCATATATAACTGAAGAGATTGTTGGAAATTGGATTTTTATAATTGCAAAGTATCAAATACACTTCACTATTCATTTTCCTGTCTTAGTTATGATGCAAACTTGTACATTTTACTCGTAAATGACGATCCCTTATAAGAAAAAGAAGCGAATTCCCGCGGGTGGTCTCGCATGAGCTGAATTACAATGTTTTTCGAATATTTAAAGTGAATTAGTTCTAATAAAATTTTATCCGAATGCATTTCTTCATTCTGATAACACAATTAGCTTAGTTGACTATCTTCACTATAGTTAATCTCTAAGGTTGTATCAAAAACATTCCAAGCACTAATCAGCTCGGTATGTATTATCTAGTCTGTCGCTTTGTTCATTTCATGAAAGGCTCTTTGCTGGTCCAGGCTTGTGCTGGCTTTGCTTTGGTAGCTCCAAAAACAAATAACCTTATCCAGAAATGCTAGACTTAGTTGAAAATAAAATTTTTATTTATACTTCAGACTGAAAAGCCCGATAGAAAATTGGACACGATTTCTATATTTTACCATACCACTTGCAACCGCAAGAAAAATTAAATATAATATCTCACATGAATTTTCGAGAGCGTTATTTTTATTCAACTCTTCGCGTTTCAAGTGTGGCTCGCATATAACGGTGCTTGCCGAGTTAGATAAAGGAAAGAATATCTGTATTTCCCCCCATAATAAATTCGGCATTAATATAAGAGTCTATATTGATCTATCTAAATGCCTGCATTATCTTATCTTTCTGAATCGATAATTAATATTCCCTCTGACGTCTTGTTGTTCGATACTGAAAACGGCACATGTTCACAAAAATCAGAGTTCTATAATAATCTTCAATAATTAGACGAGGAAAATGAATTTACGTTACAAAATTATTCTTTTTAGGAACAATGGAAGAAGTGATTCTTTTGCTACCTCACCTTTCTACCATAAAAATTGTAATTCCGCAGAACATATGGGAAAGTATCCTAACACAGTTAAATCTATAGGATTATATATGAAAACTCAAATATGAATGGGATGTCTTCACTATAGATCTTCTTACATAATGCAACAAAAACAACATGTCGTTCTGTGAGTGTATGGCTTAAACAGTCCAAAACACAGAATACTGAAGGTTATTCCCAAATATTCAGGCAAACACGTAGCACAGGTAACAGGAACACTAGATCTTCAACAAATTAGCAAAGCAACAGACAACAAATCACAAGTAATAACAGTAACGGCACTTTCAGATTTTGCAACACAAACAATCAGCAATTCTCTAGTAATGAAAGTAGCAGCGCATTCAATAGCGCTCAGCTCACCGGCTGCCCAGCTCGCACTGTAGACGAAGCTCTCAAATCGTTCCAGTCGATCAACACACACTACTCAATACCGTTTGGCGTCTAACAGCTTACTAGCTCGCACAGCGGATAGAATTCCAAAGACGTTCGCACTCGAAGTCGATCCCAGTCGATTAATACGTTCAAAGTCGATCAACATTCACTAACTCAGTGATCCACGCACACTCCTTATATAATCTCCCCAGGATCCGTCACATGAAATCATCTAGTACAATCAAGCGTATCTCCTCTCCTAGTAGGGATATCGAGAAATTCCAGCATATTTGAGATCCCATATTTCGTCGCCATACTCGCAAAATGTGTCGCAAAGTTTAGAGGTCCAGGCCTGGCTGCTGCCAGTCATCCCATATTTACCCCTGTAAATCTCTCTTCCCAACCATAACATTGCTGGGAAGCGAATTTCCATGTTCGTATTAATAAATATACAACGCGATTTTCATGTACTCAAGTTCATAGCTTTATGAACAGAATCCTGAAGGCTTATTGGGTCTATTCCAATAAACCAAGTAAGCTAACAAAATGTACATATACTAGCAATTTTGATTTTAGGATCCAATACTAAAATTTCATTTATCTAGCTTCACTCCGACAGTTCAGTTCTCTTTCTGAAGTCCGGTCTATTAGACAGTTGCAAGTGAAAGAGTCACTCAAAAAACGCAACTGTCTGTACTTTACGCACACCCATCCAAAATGCAAATAGGAGATTTTTATCTCTGGAGTCAGGATTGTGTCGTAGTGTAGAGTAAAGTGAAGACAGTTGCGTTTTTGAGTGACTCCTTCACTTAGACAAATAAACAGATCGACACTCTTTGAAGTGAAAGATCAATTCAGTTCAAAGTTTGCTACACAACTACAAATTCAGTACAGTGGTCAATATGACGAATTTCATCAATCTGGCTCATCGCTTCCATGAATTATTCGGTTGACATGGATAAAGACCATGTTTGACGACTTTTGTCCAATAGATCTCCGAAACTTTTGTGAAAAATCCGCATGTCAAATTTTATCTAACTGGCTACTGGCATGTTACAGTTATTGTGTTCAGATACATATAATCATGAATTTTTCACACTCGAGAATGTATATCGCCGCCAAAATTTATCAAAAGATCGCTTTCGTATTCTTTGAAGATTTCAGAAATTTTTCTCTGTATCATTAGCACAGAAGAAAAAAATTCAAAAATTAGATCGTAGAAATCGGATAGAGGTTATATATTGTATGTAGAATTAAGGAATTTCTAAAAGTAGATTTAAATTTCAAACTAAGAAATATTCCCCAGAGTAAAGTTTGTATTGAAAACTATTATCTACAAGTGTTTTTTAATTACAACTGCTTCTCCATGTACAAGATGTATGAATAACAAAAACAAATATACGTATGTATATAATTTCACATCTGCATTCGTGTTGAATTCCAATGTCAATCAAATATTTAAAATTTTCTGGTTAAAATTACGCTTTTTTCTATATCGTTCCCTTTCACTATCAGTTCAAACAAAAATTTAAATGTAATGAATGCCGTGGGTAAGAATAAATTCCATAAACAACTCATTATTTAAAACATGGTGTGTATATACAAGTGCTTTTCGAGTTAGGTAAAGAATAAAATGGATTAGTTTCCGAGTTTCAAAGAACATCTGCAGTTCGGGAATGTTCGGAATCACATCCGTTTCAGCTTTTTTCAAAAAGTAAATATGTACCTCTTTTGATCTCTAGCAGTCCAATATTCGCATTAGTTCCTTTTCAAAAAGTCTATAAGCTTACGATAAATGTTAATAATTGGACAAACGAAATTATCAATGTACTGAAACTTCTTAATTTTAATTATTATGACGAAAGGAATATTTCACTTGAGGTGTCATTAAAATGATAATTAATAGAAGCTATTGGAAACTATTCTGAAGCAGTTACTTTCAGAGAAATGTATAGACTACAGAAAATTGTAAAGGGGTTGTGTTACTCTTGCCTTGATTTCCTCGCACATTTAAGCCGGTCATTCACGTGAAGGATAGCCATGCCATTTGTCCTAAGCCCGGCTTTTTTTCACCAATTTAATCGAAAAATACAGGCACGTCACACATTCTCTTGAACTCTAACTCACGCTAACTCTCAACGACGGTAGGGGGAGCGATCTTCTTTCCCTCTCTACAGCTACTTGTCAATCGCTCTTCGATTTTCTCCAAACAACAGATTTTAATTTATGTTACCCTCAAAGCGAGGCTTCAATCTACGCAAGGCATTGTTCTTTTCGCTAGCCTCTTTCAGGTTCCCTCTGAAGCGAGTCTTTAAACTCCAACGCTTTCGCTCCGAATTCAGTCCAGACGGAATTCCAACTACCGCAAGGCATTTCCATAGATTTTTATGGATTTTAATTCTCGCGTTAAAAAATATCCAGTTTATCTGTGAAGTGAATGGCCGGCTTTAGACAATGCGATGCTTTGAGCATTCATCTTACTGATATAGTGGACAGACTAGGCACTGTGTATAGTCTTCCTTTGACCTACTGAATATGAAACAATAGATATAGTAATAACCTTGGGCAATACACCATAAACCAAATTTCATCTATCTGGCTCCTCTGAGAGAGTTCATCAATCTTCTTGAACTTCGCACAGTTATTTTGTTGCGTTCTTGAGTTAGCACTTCCACATACATACCAAACTGAGAGATGGACAGTGTGTGAATTGAATGATGGACTTGGTCCAATATTATTTTATGCAATCCTAATTTTACTACAGTAGTGATATACAAAATTGCATATCCATCTAGCTCATGCCGTTTTTCATTTATCGGGTTCACAAGGGGACAGAGAGACCTTTTTTGACTGATTTTGATCATAATTTCATAGATTTTTATAACTTTGTATTAGGAACTCACGGTAAATTTTATTGAACTAGCTTATTGCGTTTCCCATTCTTCGTGTTCACGAACAGAAGTACAGAGGCATAAACGTATTTACAGAAGCTGAATCATAAGCGTCCTGAAGAAATCAAAACGCGCAGTTTCCACAAAATTTCAAATTAAAATTTATTAGTGACTGCAGCATTCTTTCTTTTTATACTTCTTATACAAGAACTCAAAGATGAAAAATAAGGGACTGGAAACAGGCTCAGAGATGATTATGCATTCTACATGTAATTTAAGTGTTAGGAAAAGAAGAGGTAAATAGAGCAGCTTTTCCGTATTTTCCCTACCACTTTTAGTTGCAACAAAAGTTTAAATAAATAAATTTGCATGGATAGTCGCAGATGTAGTTCCTACACAGTTTTTGAAGTTTTCAAGCAAGCAGGCTTATTGTATTGCTTGCCGAATTAAAAACAAGAAAAAATTATTTCCATGTTCCGAAAAAGATCTGCATTTCTGAAAACATGATTTTTGGCATTTAAGTGCTACGAACCTATTGCATCTTTTTCAAAATTTAATTAACTATCCACACTGATGTTATTCACATTCCGACAATTGCAGCTACATATATTCAAAAGCCAGCTTGTTCAGAACTCCACAATTAAGCTTGCTAATTGAAAATATTATATTACCTATGTTAATAAATTTATGTTATTAATTATAATAGCTATAGTATTAAGACGTTCTCTAGTAGGTGTTACGTCAACCATATGGCTAGCTATTGTGATGCATTTAAATCCAGAGAAACGTATAGACTGACACCAAGGGTGTGATCTCCCTTAACTTTCTGCATAGTTATACAATAATGCGCGTTGTGCGTTTAAATTCGTAGTATGATCGTAAGAGTTTTGAGTTTATTCCCGTTGATTACCGGAATTTTTTCCTATGTATAGCAACAATATTGCTTTTAAAAACTGAAAAAGTAACTTCATGTATCGGGTTTCGCGCAGCCAGTTGAGCTATTTTACTAGCTATTGCCCAAATAACATGTCGGGTTTATTAGTCAGCATTTTCACATATAACCCCAAATGAACAGGTCTGCAGACCGTTAACTGGATTATTAACTTGTTTCGAAATTTGTTACATAACTAGAATCTCATTGCCGATATACTAAATTTCATTAATTTTGCTAATTTCTCTTTTGATTTATAGTGTTTCCATGGAAGCAGAATAATACTGCACCTGGGATCAGAATGGATGATGCTCTTAGAAGTTGGAAAGGCAAGAAGTATCTTCTTTTGGATAAAAAAACACTAGAAAAATCGCATGAAAAATCTTCATAAAAAGTAAGAACAAGGTTAAAAATTATAATAAAAAAGTACGCATTTAAAAACTTACAAACTATAGATATGAAATACTTACTTATAGATATAAAATAATTTATATCGATACAATTTATTTCAAGGGGAACGTGATTTATTTTTAAAAAAATTACCATACAAGAAGCGAGAAGTAAAGTCTTGAATATTTGGCTATCCTTTAGTCATAATGATTTACAAAGCACTTTTAAATTTCTATAGACGACAGCTGATAACAAAAAACACTAAATTATTACATTTTGTGACATGTCAAAAGGAGTTGATATTCTAGATAAACTATACCAGAAAAATGTCTCAAGAAATACTTGTTAATGTATTATGGTTATTTCTTCTATCTCTGAAACAACTCTACTATTGACACTTATATCATTTTTAAACACAATAAAATGGATAAGGATATCAAAATACTTGATGCCAACATAAAGTTCGATTTCGTACTCATTAAACTTCAAATTTTGTGCAGAGCTGCAAAAATGTCAGTCTTATAACGGAATTAAAAAGAAGAGAAAATCTCATGATAAGAATCAACAGTACAAGAACATATAACTACATAGTGATTAACAAAGTTGGATACAAATAATTTGGGGAAATAGGGACTAAAATACCCAAAAATTTGTTAAAAAAGGCCAATATTAAGCCTTTAGTGTACGCTTAAAAGTATACGTAAAATGTTGTGATTTTCCATGGTATTTTTGGTATCTCTATAAAAATATTCAAAATCGGCACCTAAAATTTTTTTTTGCACTTTTTTGCATTTCTTAGATGTTTATTTTTAATTTGTTATTGATATATCTTTTCTCTGAAAAAAATAGACGTATAAAAATGGAAGAGAAAATGGGCACTTCATATTACAAGCACCCCGCTAGCTTTACTCTATAACAAGATTTCACGTGCCTAATGGTGGGTTCAATTTACTCGAAATTACAGATTAATTAGGAATTTCTATTTGTAAAGCCGTAAAAACTTCTTCAATTTTTCACATAAATTATAAAAAAATCAAGCCTTTTGAGAGAACTTAAATTGGAGAGCACATTTTTCAAATATAATTTTTTGGTCATCAGGCAACTAAAATGATACATTGTGATTTTCAATATTTTACATGATATCAATCATATTTCAATATTTTCAATGATTACATGCAAATTCACAACTTTTGCACCCCTCCCCATTTTTTGAGAATTGCATAGTTAAAAAGACAAAATTAAAAAATGGACATTCACGCGTCAGAGTTCAAATCAAATCGCATTTTTTCAGCCAAGGCAAGCATGTTCCGTTGCTTGCCGAGTTAGATAATAGAAAGAATAAGATTTAATTTCGGTAAAAATCTGTGTTTCCAAAGAAATTCTGAATTTCGCTATTAATTTAAGATTCAGTGAGTATTTCATCTTTCTGAATGTGCAACAAAATAATTCCACTCGTGTTTCGAAGTCCTATAATGGCAACCGCACATGTCCGAAAGTTTCAAGATCTATTATCTTCTAAACTTCTTTATAATTAATCTCTGAATTTCCATCAGAAACATTCCATGCTTTTGCAGATTTGCATGTATTAACGAGGAGATAATTTCGTAGAAAACACTTTTATGCTAGTACCAGCTTGTGCTGAATTTGCTTCAGCAGTTTGAAGCCGGGCAACATCAAATTACCATATCCAAAAATCCTTGTTTTGTTGGAACCTTTAATTTTTACTGATAGGTACATAAGACGCAACAGTAAGAAAAACGCATGAACGTATTTAAAATCTAACATTTTTTCCCCATATTATTCCCTACCACTAACAGTTCCGAAAAAAGTCTAAATATATTGACTGGTATGAATATTTTGTGTCGTGGACAACATACAGTTATTTTTGATTTCATGCAAGGCGAGACCCTTTACCGGGCTAGCCTATTTAGATAGAATGAAGAATAGGATTCAATTTCCGAATCTTGAAAAATAGACGGAATTCTGAAAAACGTTGGAATTTCGGCCTTGAATTTAAGGCTCAGAACCTACTTCTTATTTTTAAAAATGCATCTAAATATCTCCATTGACGTATCACTGCCAGACGAATTGCAGCTGCACGTATTCAGATGCTATCTTGTTCAGAGCTCTAAAATAAAGCTTGCTTATTTGAATAAAGAAATTGACCTATGCTAAGAAATTCATCTTATTAATTATAATAAATAATGTGTCAAGAATTTTCCCTCTCTTTATGTATCTTTCAAATATTATTCCTTAAGGAGAAGCCAATTTTTTAGTCATCTAGGAATAATTTTCATTCGCTTTTTAAAGCAATATCAGATAGATATGAAAATCAGCGTCAAATGATAGACTCTCATGTGTTAGAAATCCTAAACTATGATAAAATTCACAGCGAGTCCGCTAAGGAGCTGCGTGGTTTATTGGACTGTGTTAATGAAAACAATAGAGCACTTAAGTTTCTTAAACATGAACAGAATAAACTTTCTGATATAATGTTAATTAACATCATTCTACAGAAAATAGATAAAGAAACGAGAAAATAATTTTAACCTTCGTTGAAAACAGCAGAATTCCAACATTTGATATTTTAATGAAATTCCTGGAAAAGCGAAGTTCTTTGGTGGACAGCATTAATCGTATTACAAATTAGAAAATCTCTACTAATAATAAAGGTCTACAGAATAGACCGTTGAACATAGAACTACCAAATTTGTACATACGTACTTTGGAGGGTGGGAATGTACACCTCGGAGCCATTTTACTTTCTCGTATACGAAGTATACAAAGAGAAAGTATTGTAATCGTCAAAAAATTCGAACTCGAGATTTTGACGAATCTCCACGTTTTAGACCTCCCTGAGTCCGAAAAACACAATTTGGGAATTATGTCTGTATGTGTGTGTGTCTGTGAACACGATAACTCGAAAACTATTAGAGCTACGGGGATGATATTTGGTATCTGGTCTTTAAACATAATTTGTAGGTTTCTATCAAATTTTGGACAAAATCCGTCAACGGGAAGTCTGTCTGTCTGTATGTTCGAGATCATGCGAACGCTATAACTCAAAAATTTGAAACGCCAGATGGATAAAATTTTATACACAGTTTTATCGTCATGAATGTAGGCCCGTATAAAATTTTGGGCCAAATCCGTCAAAGGGTTGACTGTCTGTCGGTCTGTATAATCGCATACTTGTTCAGTTTTGAAACTAACTCCCTGCGCATGCCTACTAGTGGCAATGCCTGTGCAAGGAAGGGACGCTCCGAAACTTGGCAGTTTGCCAAAAACAAATTCTGGAGGGTTTTTGTAAGGAAGCAAACATTTAGGGAGTCTCGCCAGGTCCTGTTGCGCAAAAGAATGAGCTGAGGATTTGAATTTGTTTTGATCCTTCAAACCACGCGTGGTTCCAAATTTGGTTTACTTACGATGGAAGTTTATTTGACGTCTTTTATTATTCTAGTTTTCTCTATATGTGTTAGGAGTATACGAGAAAGTTTAGGGGAGACCACTCCCGCTGGTTTTTAAATTTTTTATTCAAATTTTAATTATTTAAAAATTAAGCAAATTTTGACCGTTTTCAGCCATATTTTCGTGAATACCTTCCAAAGGAATTATTGCATGACAATTATCTTTCCAATGATATTCGTATGAGTACTGTGCAATAATTACTTTTAATTTTACAAGGTTTTAAATTGTCATTAACTGCTGTCAAGGTCGCTCAAGGAGACCGTTTCTCTTTGCGACCAAAGGTAGTGCAGGAGCACACAGGTCTTGATCCCAGCTAGAGAGTGAATTCTGTTGCCTCAGGGTCCGGGATGGAGGGGGACACACCCGCTAAGCGGTCGATTTGTCAACAATGAAAGGGCAGCCATTGTCGGTCATTTGCTGTTAGAAGGAAAGGATTTAAGAAGCTCATCTCGCAATCAATAGGAAAATAGCGGCTGAAGCAACAGAAATGATTTTCTGAATTAAGTATAAAACCTTTTAATGATAAAGACAAAAGTGATATTTTAAATTCATTACAATTGATTAATTACCGCTGACATTTTTTTGTACATTTCTTGCGTAATGCAGAAAAAATTATCCAAATATAATTACTTTCTAAATGTATTACACAAAATGACTGAATATAATGTTGACATAATATGCAGATCAATACTTTTTTACAGGTCATCAGTAATGTAGTTTGCAATACGATTAAGAGAGTTGTTTTGTTTATAAGGAATGGGAAAGTCAAGTCGGATACGAAAAGAACGCGGGTTAAATGTCTATCGCAATTTGAAGTTAAAAATTACTTTGTTAAGGGAACCACAAATATAAAATTATGCATAGGAGATTCATTTAAATTCATATTCCCGGCGAACAAGCTGGTCGCCGAAGGCGGCTAGTGATTAATAAAAATACTGCAGTATCAAATAGAGGAAAAACGCTCGTTGTTAATAATAAAAAAGGAAATATTAAACCTTGTATTTTGTGTAAAAATTAACACTCACGTTTCAGATGCATTGCCTTTCAAAATATGTCTGTCGAGTGCAGAAAGAATTTTGTTAGAAATAGCAAACTGTAAAAATTGCCTCAGACTCCATTTTGGTGCCTGCATGTCTAAATACGATTGCGTTTCTGGTTGCAGGGAATTACATAACTCTCTTCTGCATGGGCCAAATGAACTTCCCACTGCTAGTAAAGATTGGAGTGCGGGGGAAGCCAAAAAGGAGAAAGAAGCGAAATCGAATACAAGTTCTATCGAAGATCAGACCGAAGTATCTGTTTTAACGTTCGCAAATAAATCTGTTATATTAAACACCCTTTTTATTTTCTCGTATACGAAGTATACTAAGAGAAAGTTTTGTAATCGTCAAAAAATTAGAACTCGAGATTTTGACTAATCTCCACGTTTTACACCTCCCTGAGTCCGAAAAACACAGTTTTGGAATTAGGTGTGCCTGTGAACACGATAACTCGAATACAGTGAGAGCTACGGGGATGAAATTTGGTATATGGTCTTTAAACATAATTTGTAGGTTTCTATCAAATTTTGGACAAAATCCGTCAACGGGAAGTCTGACTGTTTGTATGTCCGCGGTCATGTGAACACTATAACTCGAAACCTTGAATAGCTAGATGGATAAAATTTGATACACGGTTTTATCGTCATGAATGTAGGTCCGTATAAAAGTTTGGGCCAAATCCGTCAAAGGGTTGACTGTCTGTCGGTCTGTATAATCGCATACTTGTAAAAATTATATCTCATAAGCCCTTTGACTTAGATAAATAAAACTTAGTATCACGCATTCTAACATTAATTATAGATCTGTGCCCAAATTGCGTTCAAATCGGTAAAAAAATAGGTGTTCAAATTGCATATTTAGTTCAAAATGCACATTGCGACTGTGTGTTCGCGAGCGTTTCGCTTATTTTACTGAAGTTTGTATGGTTGGCGTTTGACCTTGGTGGTCTACGAAGGAAATTGTAGCGAGCCGCACTTCGGAAGTTATGGCAACCCCTGAATCGAAAGTTCGTTCTGACATTATCCAGATGCAAGGTATGGCGAAATTTTGCGTGATATCAACAGTAAGATTTCGTAGTCGAAAACGTTAAATAAAGTTCTGGTTCCTCAGCGAGCGTAAAAATTGAGAACATACGCAATTCTTTTTGCAAAATATTAAATTTCAGGAATTCATGAATTTTATTTGTTTAATTGTAAATCACCATTCATAATTTTTTCCTCAAAATAACCAGGCCTTTGGTAAATACCCCAAAAGTATTTACCTACCAACTGGGTGTGTACCCACCCCACATTACTGGTCGTATGCGAGAAAGTTTCGGAGAAACTGCTCCCGCTGGTTATTTACGCTAAAACCGCAGGCGGATGCAAAGTTAGATTAAGAGGTTTGTTATATAACGCTTCAACTTTATGTATCATTCAAGAAGATGTAGCTAGAGAACTGGGAATTAAATTGAAGTAGAACCAAGGCATAACTGGCATAAATGGAGTTGCGCATTCTGTTAAAAATGCAGCTAAAATTGAAGTTTCAAATCTCGATTATGCATTTTCACGTATTGTGCATTGCTCCGTTCTACCTAAAATAACCGATTCGATTTCTGCATTGAAATTAAATATATCGGGATTGATTATTCCTATTTCAATTGAACTAGCGGATTCCGATTTCCACACACCAAGTAAAATTGATATATTGCTGGGAAATGATCTATTTTTTGAAATTTTAATACCTGAGAAACGCCGTCTGCAAGATGGGAATGTAATATTGCAAAATACAAAATTTGGTTATTTAGTTACTGGCATGCTTCTTCAGTTGCAAAATTAAGACAATTAATATTTTATAAGTGAAACAAACTCAGATACAGCAGTTAAGGAATTGTTTGAACTGGAATACCTTCCTGGTGATTCTAGAGAAATAAAAAAGACTGAAAAAGAAATTTATTGTGAGCAACATTTTGTTAAAACCTACAGGAGAGATCAGACAAGAAGATTTGTAGTTTAGTTACTCATGAAGGAAAACGCAGAGTCAGTGTTAGGAAGTTCCAAAGAACATTCAATCAATCGACTGAATGGTATCTGGAATAAATTAAACAAAAATAATACTATGAAATCCTTATATAAGGAAATTATGCATGAACATGAACATTTAGGTCATATGGAAAAGATTAAAAATGAAGTTATGGACAAGGTGAACTATTAAATTCCTCACCATTCCATATACAAACCAGAGAAGACATCCACCTTATTAAGTGTTCTCTTCGATGCTAGTGCCAAAACATCTAGCGGGTTTTCTCTGAATTCCAATTTACTGTGAATGGAGGAATTATTCAGCAAGATCTCTTTTCCATAGTCAGCAAATTTTGAAATCATAAGTGCGCGTCTATTGCAGATATCAGAAAGATGTACAGACAAAAACTTATTGATCCAAATCAAAGAGATTTACAACTTATATTCTGGAAGACAAGTGCTGATGCTCCAGTCAGAGTTTTTAAACTGTCCACTATAATCTATTGAACAATTTCTGCACCAGTTTGGCTACCAGGACCTTAAAGGCCTTTGCAGACTAAGAAAGAAAAGACTTTCCTAAAGCAACAGATGTGATTTGTAAGGATATCTTACATGTGCGATATTCTATCGGTGAGTTTAAAATTGAGGATACTAAAAAAACTCCAAGCTCAAATTTGTGAACTTTTACAGGGACCCGGATTTGACCTACACAAATGAGTATCTAATAGCCCTAACCTGCTACAAGATCTATCTACACCAACACATTTTCCTTTGATAAAGGAGAAGATGTGGGCCCCGTAAAAACATTAAGTATGCTCAGGGATCCGAAGTTTGATTGCCTTACATATGAAGTAAAGATCAAGAATAAAGACTCTTTCACAAGAAGAGAAATGCTCTCAGAAATTGCGAGACTATGTTACCCCTTATTTTAATTACCAGGTTTTTTTATTAACCTTGCTCAGCTAGCTTGTTGCATTTAATTGTTAATTCTTTCATATACCCACTAATATATAGATCGGATCGGCAGACTATTAACCGAATGATGTACTTAATCCAAAATTTATTGCACAACGTCAATTTTAGTACAATTAGGATATATCACATTTCAGCCATCTTGCTTAATACTTTTTTATTCTTTTCGTTCCGCATGGCGACATATTGCCAAACTTACTTTTAAGGATGTAGTCGAAAATATGGTAGATATCTGTAAAATGTGTGCTACAAATATCTACTATATCTATAGTTGGTATAGTACAGTATACATTTCTATTTTCAGTAACCCTCCCCCGATGAAGGAACGTACCTCCTTCGGGAGGGATTGGACGGTGGCTGGTGAAGGTCGTTAGGAGTCCAACCTTGGTATCCGAGGTGTCGTGGCGGCCGTTCATCAATTGACACCGGACGCTTCGCCAATGTGTTCGCAACTTGGTTTACGTTTACCATATTCGTTGGCAACAAAAACTTAAATGTATTGAATCGCATGGATTGCTGTATATAATTCAATAATCATGAAACAATTCCCACATATCAGGTATATTCCAATTCTTTCCGAGTCTGACATGAGAAAGAAACCTTTTATTTCCCGAGTTCCGAAGATCTACATTTCCGAAATACTCGAAATTTCGGCCATCAATTTAAGAGTTACAGTTATTTCAGCTTTTTGAAAAAGTCAATAAATATCTTGTCCGATATTAGCGCTGCTCATACTAGGAAATTTTCGTAGGCTTACATTACATATTAATAACTGGAAGAAGAAAATGACCTTCTGTAAAATATTCTTTTTCGTTATATAATAACTAGAAAATCACCCGTCATAGTATGACGAGTGCAAATTGCCTCTTCATTCGAGAGATTTCCCGTCAAATCTGACGTGTTTAAATAAATATATATGCGATAGAAATGTATAACATTGAAAGCAAATAAAATAAACATATGTATTATGACAGGAAATATTTTTTTATTTATATATTTCTTTATTCAAAAAGCCTCTTGGTAAACAACATTCCGTGTGAGGTATTTTTCGTTGTATAACAATTTTCCTTGTACTTCAGATGTCTTTGTATAAATTTTAACGTTGCCAAAACATATTATCAAATTATATCATCACAATTGCACTATATAATTAGATGCATCGTGGCTTCCAAACTATATCACGCGCATGATGTACTACTGACGTAATTTACTACTTTCTATTAAAAAACGGAAATTAATTTGAAATATATGATTAACATAATATAAATTTTCTCGGAAACTGTTCATCATAGCGAGATCAATTTTATATCTATGGATAGCAAATTTTATTTAACTATTTTAGAGCTATTAAATTTGAAATTAAAGCGACAATTACTCTTTTAAATTTAAAATTACTGAAATTTAAGTTCTCTAACAATGAAATAATGCTGTTTAACGTCTCGCAGTGCTATGCCGCGAGTTTCATTGTTGGTGACGTCAGATCGTTACCGAGGGATCTGAGCTATTATATTAGTAATGATGGCAAGAATTACTTTTATTGAATTGCTATTAAAATATTATTCCGCAGAAAATATTCGAAACTTTTTCTGACGCAGAAATCCAGAGAAATATAGAGAGTCCTACAAATATCCCTGGGAGTGTCCTCCCGTTGCTTTACATGCATATTCATGTGGATCCTTTTATGTTTACCTTTGTAATATAGTGAAAATAATAGAGTATGTATTTTGGATCTATGCCCGTTAACCCACTGAGTTCAAATTTCTACATATACAATATAATCTGCATAAAGATACTATAGAGTCCTATAAAACATATTGTTATAGATATGTTATCGTTGTAGAAATTTTGTGCATCGAATAATTATGTAAACGAGCATGTACTAAATTAGTAATATTTTTGATATGTTATTGATTAGTTTCACAAATGCACGCTGATATGAAATTGTATATTATAAACTTTACATTTATTAAAATAATTTTCTGAGGCATCAAATGAAAAATTTAGTTCACATTCTTACTAGCAATAAAAGTATGCATAAAAGGATGATGTTGACAGCGTTTCATGAAATGTATTCAAATAATGATACAAGTGGCCGGTCCAGCGCTATCTGCGATTGAGTATACCCGACATTACCAAGCCGGAGAGAGGCAACTAGCATCTGAGCATATTCCTATCCCCCTATTATCTTAAAGAATCACTCATTCTGATTCCAGATGCAGGAATGTGATGTAACGTCCTGTTATGTCATATTCTGGAACATGGCATTTCTTTCCCTAAGGGGAAAAATCAGGCTAGCACTGTACCAGTTCAAGTTAACGCATCCAGAAATGATAGTTTAAGCAGAACCTTCAATTTTAACGTACGATTACGACGTAGGGTCAAAATGTTCCCGAAATAGGTCAATTAAAAATTATTAAAAAAATAGAACAATAATTTTAACTTATTGTCCTTCAATGTACCTTCCTCCTTCATCCACACACTTCTTCCAGCGTTCGTATAACTGTTCAAAACACTCCTGGAATCCATTTTTTGAGAGGTCCTTCAGTTGCTTCATCGCATTTTCGATCATCTCATCTGAATCCACAA
>BGPR01009605.1:582-56666 GCA_013235015.1 Araneus ventricosus
CAATATTTTTACTGTTTCTATTATTATTTTTCTTTCATTATCTTTAAATATTATGTTTAGTTAACGCACTTTTACTAATATTTGTTATTTTGTTTTCTATTGAGAGAGCTATATTTACGTTAGGAAGCAGTATTAGTATATAAGAGGTTTATGCAATATTTTTACTGTTTCTATTATTATTTTTCTTTCATTACCTTTAAATATTATGTTTAGTTAACGCACTTTTACTAATATTTCTTATTTTGTATTCTATTGAGAGAGCAATATTTACATTAGGAAATAGTATTAGTATATAAGGCGTTTATGCAATATGTTTACTGTTTCTATTATTATTTTTCTTTGATTATCTTTAAATATTGTGTTTAGTTAACGCACTTTTACTAATATTTGTTATTTTGTTTTCTATTGAGAGAGCTATATTTACGTTAGGAAGCTGTATTAGTATATAAGAGGTTTATGCAATATGTTTACTGTTTCTATTATTATTTTTCTTTGATTATCTTTAAATATTATGTTTAGTTAACGCACTTTTACTAATATTTGTTATTTTGTTTTCTATTGAGAGAGCTATATTTACGTTAGGAAACAGTATTAGTATATAAGAGGTTTATGCAATATGTTTACTGTTTCTATTTTTATTTTTCTTTGATTATCTTTAAATATTATGTTTAGTTAACGCACTTTTAATAATATTTGTTATTTTGTTTTCTATTGAGAGAGCTATATTTACGTCAGGAAATAGTATTAGTATATAAGAGGTTTATGCAATATGTTTACTGTTTCTATTATTATTTTTCTTTGATTATCTTTAAATATTATGTTTACTTAACGCACTTTTAATAATATTTGTTATTTTGTTTTCTATTGAGAGAGCTATATTTACGTTAGGAAACAGTATTAGTATATAAGAGGTTAATGCACTATTTTTACTGCTTCTATTATTATTTTTCTCTGGTTATCTTTAAATATTATGTTTAGTTCTTATATTTGTTAAATATATAGTCGACTCGTAAACAGTTTGGTTCAAAATTTGGTACATATCTGCAATCCTTGTGATAAAACCGGATGCGAAATTTCAACCATCTTGCTCGTTGAGTTTTTGAGTTATCGAGTTCACATGCACGTAGATAGACTTAGTTCTGATATAGATATAACATTTTTGTGTAAATACCACATACCAAATTTCATTCATCTAGTTCATCTATTCTGATTTTGAGCTACCGTATTCTCAAACAGATAGATTCCAAAAGTGAATTTTTCGGACTGAGGGAAGTCTCAAATGAGGAAGTTCATCAAAATCTCGAGGTAGAAATTTTTGACGATTACAATACTTCTCTTTGTACACTTCGTATACGAAAAAGTAAAAGAGCTCTAAGAGAGGTCTGCGACTTGGTATTTGTAAAAGTAAAATTTAAAATATCCCATATTTCAACTATAATCGTAAATAGTAACAGATAGGTTCTTATTATATTAAATTTTTGTCCTGCTTTAGAGCTAAAATGGCGTATGGCCTCTGAAGAAGAATCGCCATTTTGGCTCTTTTCCATTTTTCTTCCATTTTGCTTTCATTCTAATTGTATTTTTCGTTCTAATTTGCTTTTTTGTGTTTTATATTAATGTTTTATATTAAGGTTTTATTAATGCTTACTTTTTATAATTCTTAACTTAATTTTTGAAGTTCTAATTTTCTTTTCGTGCATTCTATCAGAAGCAGCTGCATTTGCGCCTTTCTGTATAATGCAAAAGAATTTTAATTAATTTTTAATTCAAGTTCTATTAATATTTAATCTAATTTTCGTTAATTTTTATCAATTATAACCGTTCTTATTATTTACGTATATCTGTGGCACGCATTCCTGTGTCGTCCTCGTCATCTGACCGCGGTTCGAAATTACGAGATCCGTCTCCAAATAGCACTCTTGTTTCTTCAAAACGCGACGTTAATACCCGGTGTACACAAATAAAGCGACTCATTTCAAAAATTAATAATAAAAAAAAACTAAAAATTTTGGAATTACGGTTTGTTTTTTAAAAATAAGAGCGCATCTCAGAAAGTTTATTTTCAGATAGGTAACGCAGCGTTATGTCGTTCTAAATTTGTTACAGCGAGAAAATTCCGTACGCAATGGCTACCGATCAGCAGAAACCGATGGGTGTTTTCTGCTATCTTTTTTTTAGTTTTTTCTTGAATATCACGAAAACTCTTCAGTTTTCACACTGCATGTGAATTATCAAATTAAAGAGCGTAAAATTCCCTACAAATACATGCTTTTATTTTTCCTTCCAGTTTTAATATTTTCTCAGATAATGGCTCTAAACAAATTTTTGATTTCCAGTAATTTAAGATCTCCTAGACAACCGAAATGGCATGTTACCTATTTGAAAAAAAAATTTGAGATGCGCTCTCATAAAAAAAAACGTAGTTCCAACGTTTATAGTTTTTTTAAAATTAATTTTTGAAAAGAGTCACTTCATTTGTGTACACCCCTATATAACTGAACTAAACTAAACTGTGGCGCGCCGAAAACTCAACTTTCAATTCTACTTCTTCATAACTGCTGTCGCTGTAATCTCAAAAATAGAGAAACTTGATACCCAACTTGTACCCAGAATATGAGGAACGCAATTTTTCCCTGAATAATAATTCTCTTTCCCGGTGAGTCTCTCATCTTCTCTGGTTCTCGAAAAATTAGTATGCTGCGTGTTCAGTGTCTCGAAGTGGGCAGTCACTCGGAAAATCCGACCCCGTGGAGACACACACGTCGAATGGCAACTAGATTTTATCGACATCGAGATCTTTCCTGCAGCGACTCTTGTGAATGAAAAATGAGAGTCACGTGCTGCGATACAGGACTGGTTTCCAAATTGGAAGCTATTATATTTGTTGGCGGCCGCGATCACGCGATCTCAGAGATTGGCGTCTAATGGACAGAATGGCGAGTCAAAAATTAGGTCATGTCAATGTGGTTCGCCAACCTGAAAAGTTCGTAAGTGCACTAAAGCAACTTTTTTGAAATTATTCATAGCTGTACATATGAGAATTGCTGATTAATGAAAACAGCAAGTCTGAAATGTAATAGAGATTATCGCCAGAGAAGAAGCTTTTTTCATGTGTACTGTAACTCTGACCATGCCTGTCCCAGAATTAAAATGATATATTTAATCTAAAATGACATAAAATTACTCTCAACGATACAGGACTGATATGATATTGTTTTGTTCGTCTCACTCACATATCACAAAAATTTCTATAATTTACTAAATTTTAATTTCTTGTGTTCCAGGTCTTTCATATATCAAATAAAATTAAAGGCGGGAATAAAGATGGATGCAGTAGACATTTTTTTCTTTTCGAAGATGGTATAGAAGGATATATTTAGCTGAAAATAATTTTGATTTTTACCAGTACAACTTCAAAGCAGGATTCAAATTGTTAGATTCATAGCATTATAAAAGGAGAAAGGTTTAAAACATTGCGTTCAGCGTTTGAATCTATATTATATAAAATGCTTATGCATGGCGTACAAATTACCTTTATTTCTTTCTCCCCTTTGGCAACGATCAGTTTGTTTACCAATCTCGACCCTGACGCCGAGCATTCCGCTAACCGGTTGAGCTAATCGCTTACGCGTTATAGAAAAATTCGTTACTTTTTATGAATTTATTAATTTAAAATGAGTGTTTTGCGAACTGTTCAATACAATTTGCGTAGAAGAGAGCAGCGTACTAGGGAATCCCTGGATGAAGGATTTCAGCGAAAATCGGCCAAAAATACAGCCGACAGGCTTAGGCAAGCCAGAGCACGCAGCGAGCAATAAATGGCTAATAGGGTGAATTCCCAATTCGAAACTAACGTTTCCGAGCACGATTGCGGTATGATGACGGAAATATGCAATTTTTGTCAAGCACTCTATTGGCGAAATGAATTGAACTCCTGCAACAAATACCAAATGCTGTCACGATGGTAAAGTTCGTTTACCGAATCTGGCGGAAACTCCCGATCTTTTAAAGGAATTGCTCACAAACTTTTGATAAATTTTTTTAGATCTAACCAAATCAATTTTTAGCCATGGTCAGTTTTATGTGGGTCTTTCTAGAGTAAGATCCTTTGATTCTGTCACTGTCGTGTCGCCAAACTCTGAAATTTACAATTGTGTACATAGGGAAGATATGTGAATTTTCGAGATAGTACCATTTTATGATACTAATGGTGTCCACTATTTGCTATGTGTAAGTATAAAAATTACAAATATGGACCAGAGAACTAATTATACTTCAGAAAAGTTCTGTTGCACCCTTCTCTCGGAGTATGATTCAAGTTTCAGACTGTTCGCAACGTGTATAAATAGATTAGATATTTTTTTGGCACCGTGTTTGTACAGACTATTTTATCCCGGATATTTTTTCACTGTAAGTGAATTTACTTCATGCTGTTTATGGTGAATGATCATATTGCATACTTTTTGCAATGTGTAAATATAATTAAAAATAATTTTACTCGAAATGGGTTTTCTTTCACGCTGTTCTCGGAGAATGATTGCAGACTGTTTGCAACGTGTAAATATGTAGATAAGTCTTTTTTTGGCAACGTGTTTGTACATACTATTTCATCCCAGATATATTTTTATGTAAGTGAATTTACTTCATTCTGCTCATGATGAATGATAAAACTGCACACTTTTGCAACATGAAATTAATATAACCCCATCAGTGATTCCCCCCTTTAAATGCATGTAAATCAAAGATTTTCCATGTTGCTTATGTTGTATATTGTTGGTATATTATTAAATCAGAGTAATAACTATTTCTGTGATACTGATAATCATACCTCGATTAAAGTACTTTAGTATTCAATGAGCGAGCGAAGCGATCAAAGCGAGCAGGGGACGGAGTCCCCTAGTTAGAAAGTATTTAGTCTCCTATAAAAATTTAAAGCTCTCCTATGTGAACTCAATATGGTTACATAGAATTTTTTTACAATACAGAGGCACATTATATCATGCCTCGGTGTATGTCAATTGTGATAGTCGGTCAAATGTTATGAGGCTGCTATTGTTTCTGATTAAAAATATCCTACCATAATTCCTGAACCATCTAAGCTCGAAATTTTAAAAGCGGTCGAACGGATCTCAAATTGTGGCGGTAAAGCCTGACCTTCAAGCCATCATTTCTTGGTACTGCCCTGACCAGTGAAAAGTTTGTAACGCCTTCCTGCGTTTTATACTTGATAATAACACGTCTACAGATTTATGAATCACACAAAGAACTTACAGAAATCAGTTTATAAGTTCACTAAGTAAGTAAATTACAATTCAGTTTACTATTGCATTTATGTGTCCCATGATTTCAGCTAGCAAATCTGTACAATGGTGAAGCTAACAGGAGGAAAGTGACCATAGATGTCGCTGGTGCCATACTTAGGGAGGGGGCGGCAAAAAGTCAATTTTTAAGGTCAGGGACTTAAAAATTAATGAGGGGAGGTGGAGCAATATTATGGACCGGGCGCCATTTACCCTTACTACTCAACAGGATGTGTACGGAATCTAAAGTACCTTTTTGAGAATAAGTTCCCATTCAAGTGTTTAAGCATACAAAATAGAAACTCGCAAAAAATTGGCCTTTGCCGCCCATCATTTCAGCTTTTAAGATTCTGGATCCTATTCCTGGTTGCAACATGTTGGAATGCAAGGATGTCATGACCCCTCAGAAGTCTCTTCGTAAGCCTTGTCATTCTGCCAAACGGGCACCGAAAATGAGAACTAAATATCATCCAAAACAATGGGCAAATACGACAAATATGCAGGTTGAAGTAATTAATAGGCTTCTAACTGTGCAAAAGGAATGGCATAGAGCCAAAAACATCAAGATTTCGTCACTGAATTTTTTTCCAGTCTTTTTTCCTCCTATCACCACGTTCTGTTAATGAGAGTTTTGAACTAAAAAAAGGCAGGGAAAGAGTCTTAGTCTGTTTCTATAAATATGACACCAAAATATTTGAAAAATTTAAAATCAGATACTTGAAACCTGCAGAAAAAAATTAGTGCAAGTTCAAATGAAGGAGGCCACATATTACGTGCCAGACAGATTAGAGTTTACCTTGGCCCCGATATTAAATGCGTGGTGTATGAGCTAACATAACAAAAAACAATGGCTTGTACCAAAGAATTATACGTGATTAGTTATGAATTTCAAAAGAAAGGTGAAATCCTTAAGTGCCTTAATAAGTTAGTCAATGGTGTAGTCGCAAAATAAGCAGTGCTGGAATATGGGTGATGAAAATCGCGCTGTGTTTAAAAGAGGTTTTTACATCCTTTTTTTATTCATTTCTTGTAATAAAAAAAGCAACACCAGAACGTCGTTCAAGTTGCACTACATCCCTGAAGTTATAGAAGTTCCGTGCGAACACAATTAGTGGCTCTACAGTAGATACATTGTTACAAACTATCCAAATTGCAAACTTTTTGTCAGCTCGCTATCATTTTAATGAAGCCCCACACAAAAGATTTCTACGGTTTTAAGTTCAAAGATCTAGGTGGCCAGAGTGTGGCAAATGGCAGTCAGCGTGTAACTGATGCGAAAAGCGGTCCGAAGCTGCTGTTAATAGTGCGCAACGTGCGATCTTTGTGGAAAACTTGGATAAAATCAGCAGCAGGAGACCCATCTCCTGCTGACGGCACAGCACTTTCAAGACCAGTCATACACCATTATCCGGTCACCCTCTACTTTAAATATTTGACTTTCAAAATCGAAATGATCTACTCGAATCGTTTCGCAGTATGCCACTATAAGACTTGAATGTGTCAAAAGAATTTGAGTGAAACTAGTGGAAAGCTCACAAATGTAACAATTATGAGTTATTTTAAAACTAGCCGCCTTCGGCGATCAGCTTGTTTGCCGGGAATATGATTTAAATTGAATCGTGTATAATTTTATATTCATGGCTGATTTAACAACATAATTTTAAACTTCAGATTGTGGTAGATATTTAACCCATGTTCTTTTCGTGGCCTTGCAGCTGTTCTGTTCATTGTCTACATAAATGTCCCTAACGGAGTCAAATAACTGAACGTGCATGTAACATCTAATTTCACGTTGTCGGTGCCATCTTTACTTTCCTATTTCTGTTGCAGAATATGCATTCGATTTCAACATTAAAATACCGTAGCACATTTTACGGCCATCGACTGAAAAAAGAATGAAAACATAGCAACCATAATCATTCATCTTATTGGATATATTTCTTAATATACGCAATATTTCAGAGCTTGGGTTACAGATTCCATAAATATTTTGATGAAATAAAATATGAAATCAAAATGCATTAAGATATTACCTCAACTTTCAGCAATGAAAAGGAAACGCGCAATTAAATATTTGTTTAAACAATGAAAACGGTTTGAATTGCGTTTCAACAATGAAAAGTATTTTTGTAAATTATGCCAAAAATAATTTTAAAAATTTATTAAAATTCGAGGAAACATTGTACGGCAACTTAATTGGTAGTATTGAAAAGGTGATTTTTTGCACTTTCAGATGGCGTATTTTTGTGTCGTAATCTGTTCGGAAGTTAAGGAAAAACGCCGAAATTTTGCTTAATTGCTGCTTAGAGATGCAGCACAGGCCAGTTTGACGATGTTCGGATTTGTTGAGGAGATGCAGTTAGTTTATCATAAGATCTCAACATATTGGAAAAATTAATTGCTAAGCGATTTCATGAATAAGGCATGGAAAATAGCAACAATTCTCCAGCAGGGGTGGGTTGGGCGACCAAGTTAAAAATAATTTGACTGAAAATATATTGACATGCGAAACTTATATGTAAATATATTTTAAATGTATACCAAATTGACCAAAATCTGGCATCCAAAGAATAAATACCTGGAGCAAAACTTCCAGAGAACAAAATTCCCATATGGATTTTGTTCCCATGCTTTTTTTACCTTATGATTCTAACTACACCAAACTGAAGAAGGCATACTCATTACATGCATTTCAATGTTTTCACCAGAAATCGAACCTTCGAACTATTTAAACATGGTTCAAGAAATTCATTAAGCGTTCCATATTTCATTAGGAGAGATAAATAAGTCTGAAAATGCAGCAGAAATGGGTTCAAAGTGGTAAATTTCAATGTCAAAAGTTGGATGGACAGCTTTCAGAGACAATAGGATAGGTTATGAAAAGATTTTAAGAACGGTTGTTGCAGCATCCGATTGATTGCTGATAGCTGTAAAAGGCTGTGCAGAGAGAGGAGCTTCTTACTCACAAGTACACGACTACTTAAGAGTGATTTTGCCTTAGCACAAAATGCATGAATAAATATATATTAAATAGTGAATAACTTAGAGAGCAATTAGTTTCTCTTAAAAAGTGTTTTTTGAGATTTTAGTTGGCTTAATCCGAAATTTTATTGATAAACTTGATCAGACATGTTCGCGTTTTAACTACATTATTTGCGATTTTCATGAATTTGTACCTTTAGAAGCATAACTTCAAACAGATATCTACTGCAGTTTGAGCAAATTAAATCCGTTTGAAGTGCAGAGAAAAATGTGATAAAACTATTCTTTTTATACATTTATGTGTATATAGGAACTGATTTTTTGAGAAGTTATCGTCTCAAAGAAATGTATGAAATACAAGTTTTCCTTTTTCGTCTCCTCTAATTTTTTTTAAGTGTTGGACAACGTTATAGTTTGTTACAAATCAAAGAAAAAGTAAAATAAAAAAAATTCCGCATTTTGTCAAATATATCTGACATTGAAACTCTTTTTGTGCATCTCGTGTACACTAATTGCTACCAGCTTTTGGTAAACTGGTTTAAAAAAATTGGTGATCATATTTCATTACTAAAAAAAGAATTTAAGCATTCGTATCCTCAGTTTTCTTTCATTTTGGAGGGTTTATCAAGCACCCTTCTCTCTTTCCCTGGTATTTTCTTCAGATATGTATGCTGTAAATATTGGCGTGTCAGATTCGGTTTAACCATCGGGCCACAGTTACACTAAATTTAGAGACGATGAACAATTTTATTTACAAGCCTTTTTTGTTTATCTAATTTGCAGAAAACGTTGAATCAGCATATCTATCACATTTTTCTCAAACTGAGTTTTACGAACAATACTTTCCCTGTAGAGCTGTACCATCAATGATTGGTACAGCTTGAAAGTGTATGACAATGATCGGTACAGGACCATTAATGATTGGTACTAATTGCAATATCAAACCATCCACCATGAATGCATGATATTTTTTGTGGTTGTGATTGTTACTATTTTTTACGAACTTTCGACTTGATTAAATTACTCACCTGTCTTATTTGGCAAAATAAATCCTTTAAATATCATTTTAACCAAAAGCCACCAGAAGAGGTGAACCGTTGAAATCAGTCAAAGAGATTAGTTACTTGACTGCAAATTGCTTCCTAATTGTTCAGTCTGGTAGATTTGTTAAGATTAAAAGTTGTAAGTAGTTTAATAAGATTAAAAGAAAATTATATTCACGCGAGTATACATACGAGACTATTTCATAGGAGCATGTGAATCATTGGCCCCATTTCTAATTTACTGTCAAGGGCAGGTCCAGAAAATGTACTCCAAAACATATTTATTTTCAGCTACGATGAAAATTAATTTATCTAAATACATCAGTAGTGGCGAATCCAGAATTCGGGTCGGGAGGGGGGACTGAGATCATAAAAATTTTGTATGGTAGTGACGAATGTCAAACCTCATGGCTTATGCAAGTCAAAACACTTTAACTTTACAGACTTTCCTCACCTGACCATAAGAATCATAAAGAACACTAAAATACTTTCGATAATTTAATAAAAAATACAATGAAATAAGTAGCCAAAAAATGATTTCGACCGCGTCAACGCTACAAGCACAAGTGGAATCACTAGAAAAGTAGGAAAATTTTCGAGCCTGCAAGTCAGAAAGCAATGTTGTCACGATTTTATTATTTTTTAATGAAAATTAAGAACAAACAGTTGTAGTGATTTTAAATAAAATCAAGAATTTTGGTTTAGCTCTGATTGGCTGCAGCCCGATACCCCCCCTCCCGGATTCGCACCTGAAATACATACACTCTGTCCCAAAAGTTTATAGACTCTAGTAAAACATATGTTTTAGCAAAACGGAAAGGCATACAAACACCAATTACAAATATGTTTATTCAAACCATATGCGACTTGCATTCAACGAAATATTTAGAAAAAATAACAATTATTATTTCAATTATATAGCAAAATGGAAATATTAGGTGTCCCAAAAGTTTATAGAATATATGACATTTCAACAAAAGGTGCCAAATACAATGTTCTTAATAGTTTAAAGTTTTTCCATTTCTCAGTACGACATTGTATACACGTTTTTCCATCGACATAATTAAGGTTTGTAGTGTCTCTGGTTCCAAGTTGTACCATACACTTTCAATGGATGTCTTCAAGGCATTCACTGAATAAAATTGCCCTCCATTCTCATATACCTTCCGAGACATAATGCTCCACACATTTTCAATTGGGTTTAGATCAGGGCTCATCGGTGGCCACTCAAGAACAATAACATTTTTCGAGTTTAAATAATTTTTTGTAGCATTGGAGGTATGGATGGGAGCATCATCTTGCTGATATTACAAATTTAGTTCCCCTATGTTTTCTGCAAATGGCATAATTGATTTTCTAGTGTTTCTATGTATTTAAGAGAATTCTGTCGGCCATCTAAAAAGGCCAAACCCACTTGACCATTGAAATTGAAAGCCCCCCACACCATCACAGATCCACCACCACTTTGCCTACTGAAAAAGCTCCTGGGCTCTTTCCGTAAATCATGCCAATATTTTATATTCCCGTCAGGTCCATCGAGGTTACATTTTTCTTCATCACTGAAAAGGACAGCCATCCATTTATCGCCATATGACATATGATTACGATCCCATTGTAATCTCTTACTAATGTGAAGATTTGAGAGTGGTAATCGGCGAGCCATTTTTGCGTGGATCATATAACCAGATTCTATAATTCATCTATGAACAGTGTTCTTGAAGATTTGCAACAGGGAAGCCCCAGTAATTTCGCGAACCGACATTTTCTGACTTGAAAACCATTCTTTGTATCCATCTATCATTGCGAATATCCATCACACGTGGTCTTCCCGAACGAGGTTTTGACTCATATGGCGTCTTACGAGTTAATACACGATAAATCATGCTTTTAGAACGATTTAAAAGTTTCATTATTTCCTTAACAGTCTTACAGAGCAATTTCAAATGCAGAATTTTACTCACTTCTTCACTGGAGAGATGCTACGCTTTAGGCATCTCGAAACGCAGAACAAACGAAAGCTTTCCTTTTCTTACAACGTATTTATTAGACTCCAGATCGACGTCATGATTACCGATACCATATTTGCATAAAATTGCATTTTTCTGTAAACTTTTGGGACAAGTTATTTCAGTTTATTCCACGATTTAAAAATTGGCATTAAATACACGGGGTATAACTGCTGTTTTTTCAATTTAATAGACATAACATATGTATACAGTAAGTTACATGGAAATATATCATATACAACAAACAATATAGGCAAAATACAAGATTCTATAAACTTTTGGGACAGAGTGTAATTGACAACAGGAGAAGTATAGAAATCGTTTCAATGATACGTACCAAGCCAGAAGTGCATTCTTCGAGTGGATATTAAAGCAAAATGATTAATTAATAAATAAATGCAAGAAAGCATCAATGACGAGAAAAAAAGAGAAAGAGTGACATTTGTGATTTTCCCTATGACTAGATATGAGCTGTAAATTCTGCAGCTCCAATAGAACTAGAACCGACACCTTTTCCTTATGTAAGAGCCATTTTGCAATGGCGCATTAAGCGATTTTGAGAACTATATAAGGTTGTATCTAATTCAGTCCATGCGTTGAATTTCTATTCGGAGGGATATCTAGTGGGACGGCAATAGTTTTCACATCGTAACCGTGATTACAGGGCCTGTTTAACAAATGATTTTATCTATAATTTCATAAGGACATGGACTTTAACTAAGGAAAAGTCAACAAATGTAACAATATAAATGAATAAGAAAGGTTTTGAAATCATTGCAAAGGATGCTGTTCCAAAAGACTGGTGTTCATTGTCATCATTACACCCCCCCCCCCCCCCGTCTCTACTGTTTCAGTTTGTGTTCATTATGCGTCTCAAAGATAGTATAAATATTGAGAGCATAATCGAAAAGAGTTAGAGAAAATTGTCCAAGGCAAAATCTGCAGCAATAAGAAGAACAGTTAAGACAGCGGTGAAGGTTATAGGCAAATCTCAGGACGACCGTGGAGATGCTGGAGAAGGAAGTACTCAATAATATCGGCGATTGGGTGATATGATAAAGCAATTCGCGCCCTGAAGTAGTTTTAACATGTCACCCATCAGTTGTGGGTATCCAGATTTTTATGTCCCATTATAGTGTAATATCTATAAGCCACTTACTACATTCATAGTTACAACGAATATGTGGTAAATAACGAAAGAGAACTAACTTATACTAAATTATTTTCTGTATCCGGTAAATTGAATCTTTTGTGCTATACTTTTTCAATCTAAATAACCAAAATTTATCTAGTTTGCTAAAAATGGTCGTCTTAGAATATGAATAAATAAAACTGATAAAAATTAAATAAGAACAAAAAGGTTTCATAGCTGCTAGTCTCCATTATACCCTAAAAGTTTCATTTCAACCGTGTATTTAAATATGGGAGGCACACACTGCTGTTTTTATTATCATTATGATTTTCATTTTATTATTTGTGAATTAAAACCGGCAAAGGCATGTTTGACAGTAGAAGGTTACAGGAGTTTTTGATGGGAGTAAAAAGTATCCTTAAAACGGAACTTTATATGCATATTCTAAAAGCATAACATCCTTCTTTACCAAATGACGGGTGTGTACGGTATTGTTACGAACATGTAATGTCGCTTTCCCTCAATGTTATTCTTATGGTTGGAAAGAGACATTTACAGAGGTCCAATGTAAAGACATTTACATAAGTTCTTACTACCTATAGGGGAATGGAGGCCAATGACCCAAGACCTTGGCGACAAAATGAAAGACCTCAAAAATACTAGAATTTTCTCGATATCTCTATTACGTCCGGAGATATACAGAATTTACTAGATGATTCTATGTGACGTCACATCCTGCCAGAAAAGGGTATAAAACCCGGGAATTGCTGAGATGAGAGAATCGTCTTTGAACTTCTTCGGAGTTCGAAGAATCTCTCTCTGGAGTCTTGTTCGCATTGCGAGTTGGTTAGCCGTTAGACACTGAGCGCTTTTGTTCGTGCTATTGCTGTTATTGCAAGTGATTTTCTGACTGCTCGTACTGCTAATTTGTGTGAGTGCTGTTTCTACTGTCACCTGCGCTTCGTGTTTCCCTGCTTGGTGGACTGTTTTCACCGTACACATACCAGAAGATTTACGTAACAGTATTGTATAAATAACGAACATTTGGGTGTAAAAATCTTTCGTGAAACCTTCATTTTCCTACATGCATCAATGAATTTTATGAAATTTTTTTTTATACACTTCACCCATTTTTACCATTGTACTTCGCCTTAGCCTTCAATTATCTATGAGCATAAATATACACTTTTGTATTCTAAGACTTCTCCGTCAGTGCCATAAGATTTATCCGCTAGTTTCTAAGTTAATCAAAAAGTTAAGTGCGGAACATTGTAAAGATCTGCTTGAATTTCTGAATGTTTTTTTAAAGACCATTTTATTGATTATTCTCTTGATAATGGCGACATAACGAATAACGCGATGCGAAATGGTAATGATGATTAAGAAGAGAATGGTCAGCGGCAAGTAGATCAAAAAATTCCATGGAAGACAACCAAGTGAAAAAAAAAATTTGAATAAACCTCTATGTGACATTCATCATATAATCTGTCTTTGTATTGTATAATTTTTCTATGTATAGCAATTTTCTAAGCTCCAAAGACGTTCTTGGAAGCTGGCGGACGGTTTTATTTATGCTATAAAATACAATAGCAATAAATTTTCAAATAAATTTACATTTTACTCACTTTTATTGAATTTGACTTAATTCATATTTATAAGTATGGGATTTTGAAATAGGTGTTTTACTCACTTCTTGATGTGCTAGAATTTTTAAATTTTACGCACTTGTGTGGTATCGATGGCAATACACTATTTTAATAATTTCAGAACTTAATTACGAGTTAGTCGATCAGTTTCACTAAATTTTGACCCATACGAGTAGATCTACCTCTTTCTGAATTTGAGAAAAATTGACTTCAAGATTCCAAAATATTTATAATAATGAGTCTGATTAAAGTCTAAAAAGCAGAAAATAGTTAAAATGAAATTTAAAAAAAACATTCTACTTTTTAGTATACTTTTAGAAGTGTGTTTTTAAAAACTGTTTTCTAACTCGTAAATTTGATATCGTGAAATATGAAATTACAACTAACTAATCCTCAAGAACTGCTTGCATATAGTTCAAAGGACTGATATAATTAACGGATTGCCAACTTTTTTACATTATGAAAGCAAGGGAACGCGTCCACTTAAATTATAATCATTAGAATTGCTTAGAGTTTATGAAGAAAAATGCTATTTGTAACCGCACTGTTTTCCGAGCTCGCCAGCTAGCGGCCGTTGGAGGAAACGGCCAGTCCATGTTCTGGAGTCGACGATTAAACATGGTGTTTTGCCCCGGTGATTGTATATTTTATATGCCCTGAAGTGTTTTATCCTTAATTGTTTGTCCTTTTATGTTGTGTCCTTTGGTGTTTGATTAAAAGTGTTTAAATGAATCAAGACCCTTTCTTTGAACGTCTACTGTTATCCCTAGCAGGAATTAAATTATGGCGCCCAAATAGTTACATATTAATTTTTTGTTAAAATAATAATGAACAATTAGTTCAAAAAATATTATTTTAACAAACGCTTAGAAGGAGAAAGATAAATACAGGGTTGTAATAATTAAAGTTCGCCTACTGAGAAGGCCCTAGAGCCGTTTTTAAGCTCCAGATGAAACAAAATTTCACTCTATGCAAATAGAAAAAAGTTAAAAATTTCGACAATAGAAGGCGCTATGCCAATATTTGAGGTGATTTTTGACGAATTTGTTATTACTGAAGCAAAATTAAAAAGTTCACTAGAGATTTTTTTCAGTTCAACTGAAAACGTTGCCGAAATTTCTGAACGCAAAAGTCTTTTTTAGTTTAAAATACCGTTTTTATGCAAGAAAGTGCAACACTTTACCCTACTTTTTCTTGAAAATTCTATCTATTCTTTTTTTCTCTCTTTTCATGAAAATATAAGTATTAAACTATAGGTATAAAACTATTAGGTTATCTTTGGTTTTTATTTTTGTTGGTTATCCTTGATTTCTTTTACTCCTTTGATAAGTAACATATTGATACATACCAAAGGTGTCAAACGACAGGTTTTTAAGATTTAATTATATTTTTTTCTGTTCATCATAAATGAAAACAAAAAAAAATATTTTTTCAACATTCCTTTCTACGCTTATTTATATGCAAAGACAAAAATACACAAAACCGAGTTAGAAATAGTGTTAAATTGCTTTTTAAATAGAACTCTTTTCCCGCCACTTATCGAGAGATAAACTTAACACTATATCCCATTAAATCTTCTTGAAAAATGAAAACACTTTCTCACTCATTTGACCCAAATTCAGCGTGCTGGAAAGCGCGCAAAACGCTTCCCGCGACTAAATTTTGCAACTGCCGCGATTGCGTCGTTCGTGTTTACCTCATGAGGGAATGCGACCTACAAACACGGCACCGCGTGTGTGACATCACGCGTGACGTCACCCGTCGCGGTGACAGTCAAGGTACGCGACGGATCGGGAAAGAGTGATGCAGCGATGCATTCGTTCCACTCGAACGGACCGATGCTATGCGACACGAGTTTAGGTGAAAGTGGGTGACAGTGAAATCGACTGTCTGTCTGTGCGACTTCATTGAGAAATGTTTTTCTTCGGTCGCTGATCAGGGATTTCTTTTCTTTTCTTTTTTTTACACCGCAGGCATTCAGCTGCTTTATCATTTTTAACCCGTGTAATATTGTTAGAGTTTGTGGAATAGTGTAAATTTAGTAAAACGATTATGATTCAATAAAATACTCCGTAAATTCTGGACGCCGATAACGGGACTAAAATAAAAATTCGAAATAAACAAAACGGGGTCACATTAATATTATGGGCTCATGGGAAATTCAAGGGACCAGAGAAAAATTCGAATCATCGAGAAATTCGAATTAAAAAAATCTCGAATTAGTCAAGTGCCGCTGTCTTGGACAGTAAATCCGAATCTATTCATGGAACTATTATCTAACATACAGTAAGAAAGTTGACGGAACAGCTTAATAACTTACAGAATTAAAGAATATTAGTTGACTTTCGCACGATTTACTTAATAATGTTGTTCTATGTTAGGGCATAATATGGAATTTCAATGTATACAAAATGAATTTTTAAACCTTCGGTGATAATCTTTTGAGCAGAAAGACATTCGAAATTGCATAAAGTCTTTTTATAATTTAAAGAAGTTACCGCTTCTTTATATGGAAAAGCGCCTTGTAATTTTTCTGTTTCATTTAAATTTTGCCTTTAACACGCAATTTCAGTTTGTATGTATTTAAAGTTTTAATGTAATTTTAAGGATATAGAGGGACGAGACTCAAGTTTGTGTGTAGTGCTGCTGAAGAATCCATTCAATTTTAGGAACCATTTTTTATTAAGCTACGTTCCATAGCACAGAACATTAAAGTTACAAGACACAAGACAAAACAGAGAACAACATCACGAGACAAGGACACAGACAAGAATGACAGAGAGGCATCATGGGAAAAAGATGGCTCCAGTAGCGCCACCTACCATAGAAAGGAGAAGGCAGTTGATTGTAACTGCTACAAGGAAATAAACTTACTAAGAGTACTCTCAAACAAACGTAATTATTCCTGTGAGATTTATAAGCACCCTCAACTTACAATAAAATTTATTACATTATACATAGATGTACTTTTCCGTTTTATAAAATCTATTGAATTTTTACCGCTATGAATTCCTTTGTGGATGCAGAAGGGAACACGTCATTATAGAGTTTCTAGAGATATCGCCATAAATAAATTAGAAAAGGGACATTCTTTTAATCTCAATAGAATCCATTGAGTGAATTTCTAAAATCATGATAGAATAAACTACGAATTTTCCATTTAACAAAATGTTGAAGTTACTTGAAAAGAAAATACAGACTGATTCTATTTTTACTCCATTAAATCTAATTTTTTGGACAGTTTCAGTAGAAAACTACATAAAATTAAATATGAACTTACACTGAGTCATTATATCTCGAATTATCGATAGCTAATTTGACAGATGCTTATTTGTGTGCTAAATTTGAGTTAATCAATGAACATTAAAAACGATTTGTCTTTGCATTTCATGATGCGTACAATTAAAAAGAAACAAAATAAACAATACTGAAATTGAAGGCAATTATTAACGAACCCTTCCTTATTCTTGCTCTGATGGTGAAAGTAAAGTGACTCATTTATGTGTGCTCAAACAACAAGAGTAACAGCGTTTATTTCAATAACATTTAATTATTTCCTATATGGCTTCTTTGATCAGTTCATTTACAAAGCATTTCATTACTGTCTGGAATTTCTTGAAAGTTCTAAAATGATTGGTAATAATTCAGCGTTTTGATATTAGGGAGATTTTTTTTTTCTTTTCTTTATTTTCAAGAAATGATATTTTTTACCAGAATTTCAAACTGCAGTTTTATTTCGAGAGTTGACAGAAAGGTTTTTACAGAAAGTTATGCATTAATCTGCATTGTTTTGAATTTTATATTTTATGTAGATAATCGGAATATTCATGAATATCAAGATAAACAATGGTTGCGACTTTAAATCTCGATGCATTTAATAAAAATATATGACATTCGTACGTACAAGCATTCAAATAGAGAATTATGAAATGCCGCAGAAACATGGGAACAATCAAAAACAGGAATAAATGCCTTAATATTGCGTTGAAAGTCTTCTTAAGGTTATATAAACAAGCAGGAGTGGCCTCCCCAAAACTTTCACGCGTACGAATAACGCGGATGGGGAGGAGAGGGGAATAGACCGCAGGCCGGAAAACGTACAATATTCCCTAAAGGGGGGAAAACACTCGCTCCATCGTTCGCAGCTTTTTTTTTTTTTGCGTAGAATGGAGAAAAAACCGAATAGGTAATTTCAACGCCTTTTTTAACTGATTTAAACGAAAATTGGATACAAATCTACAATTAGTGTTTCAAGACTACATACGAAATTTCATTAATCTAAGTAATTTTGTTAAGAAGTTATGGCGTTCAAAAGTATGCGATTAAACAGACCAACAGACGGTCAACCCTTTGACGGATTTGGCCCAAAGTTTTATACGTACCTATATTTCTGATGAAAAAACTGTGTACCAAATTTTATCAATCTAGCTTTTTAAGTTTTTGAGTTATAGAGTTCACATGAACGCCGACAGACAGACTTCCCGTAGATGAATTTTGTCCAAAATTTGATAGAAACCTAAAATCATGTGCAAAGATCACATACAAAATTTCGTCCCCCGTAGCTCTAATAGTTTTCGAGTTATCGTGTTCACATAATTCCAAAATTGTGTTCTTCGGACTCAGGGAGGTCTAACGTGGAGATTCGTCAAAATCTCGAGATCGAATTTTTTGACGATTACAATACTTTATATACTTCGTATACGAGAAAGTAAAAAGGCGACGACGAGGTTACTGTTAATCATGGCATCTTGCATAAAGTGATTCCATTCTTCAATGAGTATTTAACATCTGTTCTGGGCTGAATACTAAACGACGAGCGTAACTTGTTTGCCAAGGCATTTTCTATAGGATTCAAGTCCGGAGATTCGGCAAAGATTTTTTGTTCCAAAGTACTCGTCTATAACGTTTGTCGTGTTAGAGAGGACATTATCGTCTTTGAGCAAGTATTTTGGTTAAACTACTCCTCGAAAATTCAACGTTTAGGAATGCAGGATCTCCTCACGATAGTGTATACCATTAACGGTACCTCCATGGGATACATGCCAATTATACAGCTATTTGTCACAACACTTCCCCATACACATTAACTGTCTCCCGCAAAGGCATGTCGTGGCACGCGATTTGCTGGATTATTCTACCTTTCCGGTTCTCTATAGATAGATTGGCGATGGCTGTCATTTTGTAAGCTGAATCTTGACTCGTTTGTCAACAGGACATAAACTCAGTCATCATCACTGATGGAACAAGAAACGAGCTTGACGGTGAGGAGAAATGAGATGAATACACATTACGGATCTTCTCGCATATCGACTAACGCCAATCCTTCGATGTGTGATATGATACAAAACGTTGACTATACCAATGACTGCTACCAGCTATGAAGACAATTGCCGAAGCTAAGACATTCTGTGTTCTTCCATTAACAACGCTAAGAAACGGTCATCTTTTGTATTACTAGAGGTAAAAGTGGTGCCATTTAAGAAAGGGCACTCTGTGATTTCACTGTTCTTAACAATACTAAGAGTGTAAAACTTCCCAGAAAATTTCTTAGATATACTGACCTATGATTCGCATGGTGACCACACATTCCACGTTTGCATATGGAAAGTATACGAGGTGTCGGTCCGATTGCTATGTGAATGTATTCGAAGTTCGAAAAAAATTTGATAAGAATTAAATTCATCTTCTTTTTGACATTTTTGTCAATATTTTACATAAAAAACAATTGCTTTGGTTATTCTAACAATGTTTATGTAATCTATAAAAGAAGTACGTCATTTGTATACATATTCCAGCAGATACCTATACAGCAAAACCAGAAACGACAGTATAAAACGCTTCAGCACAAATCCTCATTAAGAAACATGGGAAAAACAATACAACCCCAAATTCGGAGAGTGGAATCTGGCCTCCGAAGATGGTAAGAGTGGGAATGGGAACAGAACAGTTATAATTGATAAAATTTAACGAAAATTAAATTAAATATTAATAGAAATTGAATTAAAAATTAATTAAAATTCTTTTGCATTATACATTCTTTTGCATTATTGCCTGCTTTAGAGCTACAATGGCGTGTGGCCTCTGAGGAAGAATCGCCATTTTGGTTCTTTTACAATTTTCTTCCATTTTGCTTTCATTCTAATTGTATTTTTCGTTCTAATTTCCTTTTTTTGTTTTATATTAAGGTTTTATTAATGCTTATTTTTTATAATTTTTAACTTAATTTTTGAAGTTCTAATGGGAACAGAAGAAGCATAAAAAAAATTCTTGAATATAGCTTATACGAACTCCAGCCGCCCTTTAGTAAGCAGCAAAAAACACTATAGTGATAAGCATAAATTTAAACGAACACTTCCATTTATCCAGCCAAACCATGCCTATTTGAAACAGCGTGTCTATATTATTTTTGAAATCGTCTAATCTCATTTCAACTATTCATTTCTAGAGGATAATTTCTCATTCCGAAGCATCTATGTTGCGTCGTGCTCAGTGGTGTAGTCGCAAAATAAGCAGTGCCGGGACGCTCTAACATGGGTGACAAAAATCGCACTGTTCGAAGGACCTTTTCACCTTTTTTTTTCTTATTTATTTTTCCTGAAAAAAAAGCAGCTCCGGAACGGCGTTCCGGCTCCACTACACCCCTGATCGTGCTTATGAATCCAATGCAAGAGCGACTCAAGGTTGTCTAATTCGTCTGACAACAAATGGCGGTCAAATAGGGGTGTTGTAGCAGTCCTACTCTCTTCATTTCTCATACTTTGGGCTCATATCGCCTTCTGTTTTTCTTCCGTTTGAACCCTACCTATCCCTTCCCAACCTGCGAAGTTCTTCTTTGGATCCTGTAACTTCCTTTGTTCAAGAACTGGTTTTCTATCTTGAAATTCGAAACGACATGAAATTATTATTTGGTCCTGAAGTCAAGCTGCGTACTGTTTGCTCGAGCACGCATGACCGCTCCCAGTGTAAGTGTATCAACTGAACCTGAATTTCACACACCAGAGAAGTTAGAGGAAATACTTAAAATAAAAACGGAATTTGCGCTTTCCGTTCTATGTTGAAATGGGTCTGAAGGGCAGCATTTACATATTGTAGATCAAAGGCGTTTCTTTGTTGTTGTCTGTCTTCAGAATGCATTTTCTTGCGATTCTGGGTAGATTTACTTATTTGAAAATTCATCAATTTCTATTTCAAATCGATTTTCTCTGATTTTCGAACTTGTTGCTCTCAAAACAAGTCTTGTATAACAAATGCTTTGTTTCATTAGGGGCCGTCCACAAATGATGTCACGCTTGGAGGGGGTTCGTGAAATTGTGACGTTTGTGACAAGGGGGAGGGAGGTGGTAACAAGAAGTGTGACATCACACATTTTGGTTAAAATAAAAACATTTAAAATCAGCATATTAAATTTTGAAGTTATTTTCAAATTACCAGAATTTGGGGTATGTTTTTAATCGGGGCGAAAACAACTTTCTTGTGATTTTTTTCTCTCTTATATTCCTTTCTTTTCGAAAAAGGCATTCAGGGTAGGTTCTGAGAATATGGTAGCAGCAAAAATTCTTCACCATTAGAAGAAAACCTTCCCCTGTCACACCCTTGAAATGTCCAACAAAAGATACTTCGCCCCACCTGGGTGAGTGGTAGAACTGGTAGTGGCACAAACAAGTTGATCTTATTGAGGCGTTTTTTTTTAATTCAATCTGTTTAAGAGTATTTTGTGGTCATAAAGTAAAGATAAGATCTGAAGCAAAATATATCAAATTCCAAAATACTACTGTTTTCAATTGCTTTTTTATATTAATATTTTATTACTATTGTATAATAATTATGTTTTTTTGTTGTAAACCTTAATCTTATTTCAAACAAAATAAGTACACATATAATCATTATTATTGTTATGCTCACAAATGTCATTAAAACACATAGTTAAAATTTAAAAATAAAATTTGATATATGATCTGTAACGTAGTGCTTTGCTTCTGAACTGCAAGTATATGTTTATGTAATACAGCGTGACATGTGACAAGGGGGGAGGGGGTCAAAAATATTGAAAAAAAGTGTGACATCATTTATGGACAGCCCCTTACATTTTATGAATTTAAAATATCTATTTGGTAGCCACATGAGAACTTTGCGTGTGTGAAAAGGAAAAGCAAGGATAAAAGGAATCATTAAGGAATTATGGTCAAAATATGGGATAATTGTATGTATTCTTAGCGGAAATTGGCATATCATTTTTTCTGTTATCAGAGAAAGGGTAAAAACGCTACAGCCTTTTCGCAAATCAGAATTTCTTGAATACGGACATAAACTTATATACATCAAAGAAGAACATAATGGAAGCAGAGAGAATCCATTTCAGGAAGATTATTAAGCCAATCCAAATTCTATATATAGCGGTTTCATAATTAAAATCTCACTTTGAAACTACCATGAATTTTGGCACTTGAAAATGACCAGTTACCAAACTTGAAAATATTATGAAAAGATCATAGGATTTTTTATCCTACAAATAAATAATAATAATTAAAATAATATTGATAGTGAAAATATGCCCAGAAACTCCTCAGCAGCAGAAAAAAAGTCAATAAATAAAATGATGATGGTAAGTTCAAAAAGTCACCACTAGGAAAAAAAAATCAAGGTTCATTCATTAAATTTATAACATTGCAGATTTTAAAAATAACAGTTACGGCGGTACATGTTCTTTGTGATGTCCACTATTTTCTACAACCAGATAGAAACGCGATAGCACTGTCTACTTTCATGAAACGTATATAAGCTGAAACTCCACGAACATGTCGGTGAATGGCATTTTTCAACTCTAATTTATTTCTGACGTTGTGGAAGTTTAACATGTTTTCCGGTCTGGTGACCTAGGCGGCCATGAAACAGGAAAGTCTCGACGAATTGTTCTACCTTCTGTAAAATATTACCTAAATAACCGCTTCACATCAAGTACCTATTTGAGAAAAGCCCCGTCGTGTATAAATACCATGCAGCATTACAAGTCATGCCAGTGAAGACCGAATACCAAGCTAAATCCATGTTCAGAAATCTTAACATGGATTCATAACAAACAGATTATCAAATGTAATAGAATATGTGATAGTCCCTGCCACAAACAGATGTCCATGAAACTTGGTTATGAAACTGGTAGTAAAATCACATCAGGCGGTGATATGTAGTGAATGCAGTGGGATTTGAACAATGTTAGAAATTTCTTATACCTGAATTTAACAATTATGTGTTTAATGGCCCCATCCAGGTGAAAACTGGCTTCATCCTTTCAGATGTTCCAGCGGCAAGATTACTTACCTCCAATCATGGAAGGAACTGTGCTAAAAAACCTCTTTAGGTATCAGTTAAGATATCAGTTGAAATCGCCTAACATATCTGATTTTGTAAGGATGGCAAGGATTCAGCATTATATGAACTATTTTATCTACATTGGTAGTTCCATTTAACGTGAAATATCACATGTAACTTTCGTATGTAATGTCCATGATTTCTTCATGCGTTTAATTTTGTATGTAATGTCCATGATGTACCATGCCAATAGAACAGACACTTGAGTTTCTACAAGAACGGGCTTCCTGTCCCGTTTCGGCATGATAGATAAAACACCTGTGGCTTCAAATTTCTTCATTAATTTAAAAAAAATCTTGGATGGTAATTGGTGTCCTACTCGTAATTCTCATAAGAATTGGTATTTTTTCAATGCACGGTGTTCGTTGTTATCGCATTAATAATTTCGAGCAAACCGCGGTCTTAAAAGATAAAGGCATTGCTAACTTGTAACAAATGAAGGCTCTTGTATCTTGGATGCAACGTGAAACTTAGTGTCAGAGTCCCAAAAAGGTTCAATTCGATATCTTTCAAATTCGATATCTTTCGATCCCGAAGAAGATATTTAACCACCAGGATATTACGGTTCTTCTGTGAACATAAAAATAATTTCAGAATTGTGGATAAGAAAACAATACTTTTTGAATGACCTCCTCATTCATAATATTTGATTTACCAATAATAATTAGGCTAATCAAACATCTCAAAATGGCAAGAAAAATCTACTAAAGTATTTCGATAAACTGTACTTTTCCCTTTTGGCCTGTATATATATTTAAATCAAAATTTTATGTACTGTAACATTCGGCAGTCATTCATTTCTTTCATTGAAAGCGTAGTATTGCATGACATGATGTATCTGCAACAATTTATGGGAATAATACACTATATAAAAGTAAGGTAAATATGGCACATAAGTTTGAACAGGTGAGGTAGTAAATTGTGTTTTGATACTTTGAACAGTAGAATCAATGAGAATCTTTCCATTATCTTTTTGTGCAACATCTTGGTAAAAAATCTCTACATGCTTTGTAAAGCTATTTTCAAGTAGGTTAGTTGTAGTTTCTTAATGGTTGTTTTCTGTACCAATGATTAATCCCCTCCCCCGTGATTTTTGAAAATGACGAAGGAATTAAAAGTAGAAAGACGATTTCGTTTGATAGTTTTTCTCTGTGAAATGAACATATACTGAACATTGGTCCTTGTTCTAAAATGGATGTGATAAATAATTATTTGAGAGAGGAACTGGGACTATTTTGAAATAAATGATTGAATGAAAACGAAAGGAATATTTATTCAATCAGAGAAATTAAACAAATAATTATAAACCCATTCACATACCTATAAAAAAATAGAAATCAATAAACTGTTTAAAAACTAAACTAAATTATGTGAAAAAATGAGAGAAAACAATTGATAGTGAGCTATGACTATGAGGCGTTGAGAACTAGAATGGACAAATACTACATTTTCGCTAAACTGCGCTAGGCATCATATTTTATAAACATTGAAAATGAACCAATTGATAAGTGTTAGAATCCTGTATATGGTAGCTAAAACACTTTTGGTCCACATTGGTTTTGAAAGAAAACATATTTTCCATTTCAATATGATGTCTATCTCAATTTAGTGAACATTACATAACTTCGTTTAAGTTCCTTAAAGTCAACCCTGATTAACCGACTGAAAAAATCCTTTCCATGAATAATATCAAGTGCTTGCAGAAAAATGTTACTATTTTCAGGATAAATATCACTTACAATAATCACATTGTGAAACATGTGATGAGCTTGTTTTATCTAAGCATTATTTTTATTTTCCTTTTGACGAAATATGAGCGGAAATCAAAAACACCTGTTCAGTTCAACAAGACGGACGTAAGAGTAAAAGAGGCTTGCGTTGAGAAGGATTAGGTTTAAAACCTGAATTTCGTTTTTTCAGGGTAAAATTTACCAATACTCTAACAGATGGCTTTAATTCAACACTGGAAACAGGAATAGCAAATAAATGAATAAAAATTTAAATATTATGATGACTTTAGGATTAAAAAGCATTACCTAATATGACGAAAAATGTATGATAGCAATTTTTTCACTGTAAGAACCGTCAATCGAATGCTTTATAAAATTTACTACAAAACAGATAATTTTAAATAGTTATTTGATGCAAAATAATTTGTTAGGGGAATCGTAAATTTTAAGAAGAGCTTTGTCAATTTTAATTTATTTTAAAAGTAATCACTGATGGCGAAAACAATAGGATTTTGAGAGAAAAAGTCATTAACATAAATATTTTTTTAACGAATGTGATTACAGGAATAATTTTACCGTGTTTTAAAGTTTGTTATGTCGAATTAAAGCAAACAAAGTTAAATTTTATGTATAAAAAATAGTCCAGGAAGAAGTTTACTTGATATTTAAATCAACAGAATTATTGAACGAGGTTATCTTTTTCTATAAAGAAACATAAACATAGTTTGTTAGTATATCTTACTGTCGATTAAATTGTAAGTGATACTAATAGTCGAAGGCAGTTTTTTTCCAACCTCCGATGGACCATAAAAAAGAGAAGAGTAGAGAACAAAATGAATTTATTTCCAAAAGTTATGTTCAAACATGGTTGCTTTTCGACATAATCGCCTTGAAGATTCAGGCATTTATCATATCGGTGGACAAGGTTTCCGATCCGCTCTTCGAAGAACGTCACTGCCAGTGATGTGAGATGGTCCTTAACGTTGCTTTGGATCTTCTCATTTTTCTGGAAGTTTTGGCCTCCTGGCCAATTCTTAAATTCCGGGAATAGATGAAAATCACTCGTCGCTAAGTCTGGGCTATACGCCAAGTGATACGCCTGCCTGTTTAGCAGCTCGATCGGAGGTTGAAAAAAAAAACGTCCCTCGTAGTACATGGCATTTGGATCCCGTGTTCCCGGGAAATCGTAAAATTTTCATTCTTTTTGTATTCCCGGGAATTATACTTGGTTCCCGGGAATTACCGGGAACAAAAAATTGTGAACTTATTCGAAAAATCACCTCTCAAGAATAATATTTTACAAAATTAAAAGTAGAGTTTGGCAGTGAAAAGATGGTTTGTTTAGACACCAAAACACGTTGGAATAGTTTGTTGGCAATGCTTTAAAGATTTTTAGAGATAAAACCAGCAATTTCAAAAGCATTAAATAATAGTAAAGAACAAGAAATTTTGGCTAATGTAGAATTTGAAACTCGTACTGCAATTGCAGCAGGCTGGAAGCCAATAAAAATTGGTATAGAAAAACTATGCAGTCGAAACGCGACTTTCCTAACTGCCGAAGGAGTATTTGTTTTCATTTTTTGATATTTGCACCAATAAAACTCAGAATTTGTTAAAAATATGAAATTTTCTCTGGTCCAAAGAAATAGTGTGAAACGCAATGTTAGTTTAAGTTGAAGTAATGCACTATCTAAATTTTTGGGAGAATGGTGCTGCTGCAATTACTGTTGATCTTTCACTTTACAAAATAAAAACTCTTTGATTCAACAAACTAAAATAATTATGACAAGGCTTTTTTTTGCGAGGAAGACGAATCACTGACTAACTCTTCGCACTCAGAAGAGAGAACGGAAACTTTGAAAGAGTTTAACGTTGTACGAAAAATTATAAAAAACAATCCACTCAAAGACAAAGGTCCTACGTTGTTCAAGTAACGAGAGTTCTAGCTTGAGCAAGATAGTGAAGCAAGAATTGCAGTAATTTGACTCAACAGAAAATCGATCATCAAATATTATAAAACTGGGTGAGGCTTTGAAAACAATTCCCCAATTATCATCTCAAGCTGAGAGGGTAGTGTTCATAACAAAGCTAAGAACTAGGTTAAGTGATAAAAGCATATATTGCTTATATATTCTTAAGTCATAGCTTAAAATGAATAATTAATATATTTTATTTGCATTTGGTAGCACAATATATCAAAGAGTAAAAATTTTGAATTAATGAATATCCTTACTTTGTGAATTATTATTGATATCAATTAAAAACAACTAATTTTCAAATTTTTCTGGAAATTCCGGGAAGGAAAAAAGGCCGGGAAATCACAAACCCTAATTTGAAGCTTTTTAAGTTAAAAATTAAAACTCCGTATTTTTTATTTTCTCATTAACGAGAAGAGAAAGTATTGTAATCTTCAAAATATTCAACTTAGAGATTTTAATGAATTCCCACGTTTTAGACTTGCCTGCAAGAACCGTTTTTGGAATTATGTCTGACTGTGAACAAGGTAACACAGAAACGGAACGAACGAGACGAATGAAATTTGTTGGATGGTCTTTTCATTAAAATGCAGATCTGTACCACATTTTGTACGAAATCAGTCAATGTGAAGTCTGCCCGTCCGCGTTCACGTGAACACAATAATTCAAAATTGCAACGACAAGATGGATGAAATTCGGCATGCGGTTTTATCACCAGAATTATAGATTTCCATGAAATTTTCGACCACTTAACTTCGCGGGAATTATTCCTACGTCAAAATCTGTGGACGCTCCATTCTTTGTTTTGCTCTAAGTCTGATAGTCGTTTTATCCGACTGGACTGTTGTTACATAATACAGGGAGCTAGGTGAGATATTTTCGTTTTCCTGTTCCTGCTGGTATGATTTTTTTATACAATATTTCGCCAAATGCAAAAATAGACCACGGTACGGTTTGTATTCTTCTTGTTTATCCTCGAATTACAATTCGAATATTGTTTTTATTCGTTCTTAAAATGAGATCAAATTTTAATCTGATTTACTATTATAATAATTGTTTAAAGTGTTTCATGTAAAGTGCAATATGACCGAAAAATTTTAAAACTAATTCGCCTTTTTATAATGATAAATGTTTAATGTATTGTACTGCGTCTTTGTGAACTTGCGTGCTTCAGAAAGACTCAAAATTTTCGCATGTCTACACGTAATCTTTAAAAATTTAATTTAATTTTTAAAAGTTATTACATCGTTGGTTTAAAGCCATTTTGTAACTACATGAGGCAGGACCGTCCTGTAGCCAGTTGGACCAATTGCTCCCTGCGCCAGAAAGCTATCAACCCTCGACTCAATTCAGTGACAAAACTAAGGTAGGGCAAGCTCGAAAAGACATTTTTGGAATTATGTCTGTCTGTGAATGTGATAACTCAAAAACGTAAAGAGCTAAATGGATGTAGCTGTATATTGTGTTAGTATACAAAAAGGTCGAGGGTAGAACACTCCCTCTGATTTTTCCTTAACTCCAAGTTCTTAGATTCTTAAAAAGATGACCAAAACTGTTTCCATTTGCAGTGGCGTAACGAAGGTAAGTGGCTCCTGGATCATAATACTATTTTTTCGACCCCCCAGTCATTATCAGCTGCTTAGCTTGTATAAATGGCGCCAGGGCCATGATATTTTTTCGCCTTCTTATCGTATTTGACTTTAAAATGTGACATGAACACAAAAACGTTTCGTCACCATGGCCAGGGGCGTAACGAGGGTAAGTCCCGGGGAATAATATGATTTTTTTTTTACCCCAATCGTCATCAGTGGCTTGACAAGCGTAAATGGCCCCATAACATGGTTTTACTTTTTATAATCCTAATTTTTTTCTTTAAAAAATGGTGTAAAAGCAGTTAAGTTTTGATTCCATGGCGCAAGGGGTATCTATATACCCCTTGCCCGCTAGTCGCTACGCCACTGCCGCGTCCTGTTAGTCCCCGCACCTTCTTAGGTCGGCCGTGTTCCGAGGTGAATTGGGACAGACCACCAATGGTGTAGCAAGAACAGGTGGAAGCTGAAATATAATGATTCTTTCGCCCCGTCGACATCAGTGGCTTATCCAAGACGAATGGTGCCCGAGGTACTTTACCCCTTTGCCTCTCCCGTCGCTACGCCACTGCAGACTATTTAATTTTAAGCCATGTTCAGGTAAGGACTACATTTCAGTCGGCACCGTACTTTCCAGACTTTCAGTTCACACTAACATAGACATTTTAAGACGATGACAGATTTTAATCTGCACCAGCTCCCCACAACCCGGCGAATCTTTGGTGGATTTAGTTAAGTTATATTAAAGTCCCGCTTTACGAGGATTTGAACTATGGTAACTTAGAACCGTAGTCAAATGACAAGGACGTCGAAGTTGGACACTTCCACGCAACAGTAGAGGAAAATGTTTGGCCCTCGAAGTGAAATTTGACGTGTAACAAGCTCTCACAGCGGATCTTTGATAGATTTGTGTTTGGGACCTGGTAAGCTGAGACCTTATCATTAGGGCTCTGGATCTTCGACTTTATCTCATCACCTGTCGGCGATTATTCGCTCTACACCTGGTGAATGAGTCGACGTGGGTAAATGGGATCATGTCTCCAACCCAGAAGCAGATACTCTGTCACAAGACCCCCTATAAGTTTTTAAACGAAATGCAAGATTACAAATTGCATTATCTTTCTTGGTTTCAGAACTGATTCGATGTTCCTAAGTATGTAAATTTTACTTATCTAAACACAAAAATGCGCCCATTAATCTGCGACAGTTATGCAGGGCAATATTCCCTCCGAGAAAAACGTTTACCTTATCTTTCAATGAACTTCGAGAAATCGTAACAGGTTTCTTTGTCTACTCGCAGCTTCACGCATTCACGACTGGACAGGCAGGTTTTCTTTTCTTCTGATCGGACTTGCATCAAAAAATTTCTCGTTGGTCGTTGCATCAGCGCTCTCACGTGCACTTCACCTGCGTCCCACCCTTTCTGCAACGACTTCGTAATGAATAAGAAACAGGTCTTTGGGAGATGACGGAACACGAACGAGAAATATTTCTCTCCTGCCCCCGGGGTTCGAGCCGGACATGAGGAATGACGAGTTTCGGGTGGAAAACTGCGAAACCTGTTTAAAAGGCGAGCATGTTTCAGGGTTGCAGAGGGAGAAAAAAAGTCACGTATCACTTGATGCAGGCAAACGGCTGAAAGAGAGACCTGGAGTGTTTTTATATTTTGCTTTCTAACCCGGAGGGATCTGGCACGCGCTGGGAAAATCAGAAGAGAGTATATTAAGAGATGCAGGTCGAGCAGAGATCGTTGAGAAATGGAGGTTAGGGAGTCGCAGAACATCGATCGGACTTTAAAAAAATAATACGAGTATTACACTTCTTTTAAGGTATTAGATACAAACAGTGAGTGACATTTTACTGTTGCTACTATTCAGCAACTCCGCTGAATAATACAAATGGCACAATATTTAAAAGGGTCCCTTAATCAAAGCCGGATTCTCAAATAGGCAACTGCCTAGGGACCTCAGAACTTGGGGGTGGGTGATTTTTTTTCTTTTCCAGTATTTTCAGGGTAATTTAATTCTGTGCTTTCATTTGATTTAGAAGAGCTAAGTATACTTGAGCTAATTCTAATTAAAATCATTCAATTTTCAGAACGGGCGTTTTTTCTCCTTATGTTTTCAAATTCGCCTGCAGAACAGAATGCTCCATTTTTTTTTTGTTGGCACCCTAATCACAATTCAATAGCCCTGGCAAACTTCGTATTTATATTGCATTAAAAAAAGTTTAGCAATTTTTTTTTTTACTATTTTGTTTAAAATTTTAATTTTTTATACCCCAAATACTGAAACGAACTCTCTTGAAAGTGACCCACAATTGAATGTTTCGTTTTTTCAGTTTGTCATAATCTGTTACTTAAAAACTGCTCATAAACAAATTAAAATCAATAAAAAATATCCGGGTTTAGAAATGAGGGACCAGATATATATAGTATTGTCCAAGGGCCACATACAGGGCCTAATCTGGTTCAGGCCTTAATAGTTAACATATTGTCGAGTGTCGTTTGCAATTCACATCGTGTCTTGTAAAAAAATGTTTTGGGTTCTAAAATAAAATGTGATAACATTTAAATGCTATCACATTTTATTACAGAACCAAAAACAAATTTAATGTTAAATATATATGCTTTAATAGAAACTTTTAGATGTTTATTCTGAAATATTACATAAAAGTTAAGTCTAATTAAAAACTTATTATTTTGTCACAAAAAACATAAAAATGGAAGTCAAATCTATTGAATCTGAAACAGGAATTTATGCAGTTATGCCGAAAAGGGAAATGTGAGGATAGCGATAGAAAAGTATTTTCTAGAGATATCCACCTCATGCACAACTAATGATAGATCTAGCGATTGTAGCACCATGGTAAAATGTGCACAACATCTTGAATGGCATGTCGGATTGCAATTGGGGCATAGAGTTTAGCATTTTCATGCTGCAACAGGCCTCCAACCAGTGGTGTAGTCACAAAATAAGAAGTGCAGGGACATTCTAAAACTAGGTGACAAAAAGCACGCTGTTTTTACCGCAACAGCGTTCTACCTTCACTACACCCCTGCCTCCGACTATCCATTTATGGATAGTATCGCAATGGGTTGTAGCTGCATCTTGCTGTATCATTTTACATTCAAGGTCGCAGAATAGCATTAATAATATTGTTTTATTACGACTTCAAAAAAATATGTGGGAATTAAGACCATTCTATGATATATTGTTATCAACATATTAATGTAGGTGCAAAGCTAAACTGCGTTGTTCACAAGGAATCTTTTCTGCAATTCAAGAACTCGTTTTATTTTCCTTAATCCTCTGAGCGGCACAAACATCTTTCTCCGTTTTCCATGTTCAAAAGCAGATAGCTCGTATTTGTATGTATATTTTCTTAAGCAACCATGGATAAAGTGTCCTTAAGATAAACAAACATATAATTAAATACAAAAGATCGATTCATTTCCCTTAAAAGCTAAGTTTTCTAAACTGATAGATAAAAGGTCAAAATAATTGGGTGCTCAGAGGGTTAAAAGACAGAATGTATTGTTGACAATTTAGAAAAGTGTACTTTTAAGAGGGAAAAATAAATATGGGTATGATTTGATACACAGACTTAGTAATTTGAAACTGATTTTACATGGTAAACTAATGCTTAACCATCAGCTAAGTTCTTGTTGCTATAAGGGAAAAAAGTGAACCATTTGTAAATAGCATGCAATTCTTATAACAATGAATAAAGAGAAGAAATTCTTTCTGGAAGACCTCAGGGAGAAATTGGCCCACATTCAAGTTACACACAGAAGTAAACACCCTTGAAGTTAGCACAGCCACTTTTTTCCACAACTAAATATTAAAATCTAAAGCCGACTTAAACTCAATACCTTTCGTCTTCAATGGTCAGAATATTTTTTCACTTGTCTTGATTCACACAATCTATTACTTTGATCATTTCTCCTCTAGTTTTAAATTACAAAGAATATTAGGAACAAAGCTAAGTTTTTGGTATGCTATACATTTATGTAGATTAAAATAAGTTCAGAATACAAATTATTAGCTAATGAATTTTTTTACCCTCAAGCAACAAATTTTATAAGTGGTAAATATATTGTAAATACAAAGAGTTCTAAGTGTAATATATAACATTTTTGGTAAAGATCAATATTTAGAAATCAGTATCGATTGAAATTCTGACACAAACAAAAATAATGAAAAGAGACAACACATAACATACAGTATAATGTTCAATAACTTTATTTCTTAAAATAAGCTTATCTTAAAAATACACTGAAATCTTAGGCTTTATGATGAAACTGACAGAAAAATGGACGGAAATATATATCTTAAACAAATACAACCACTGAACATGAACAAGGTATAACTATTTCACTGGATAAATATTATCACTGGACTTTTATTCACCAATATATTTCATTTCAACAAGTAAAATTAACAGGAGGAACAAAGAATTTTGCTATAAAGTCACAACAACACAGGGAACAACAATTCTTATACTCAAGACAAGCAAAAGTTAAATATATATAATTCTTAAAAAATTACTTTATAATTGTAACTATAGCAAACATTCATTTAAAGATATCTACTGATAATGCAAAACATTTATATAGCTCATTCACAATATAAAAGTTATTATTCAAAATAGAATTCATATGGCTATTAAGTCTTTTTAAGGCAATGCTTAAAATCCGAGCACTAATTTCAAATAAATGTCCATTAAAGAACTTTTGAATGCAGATAGTACCCATTTAATACCTACAATAAACAGAATTTTTGTTATAAATTATTTGTTCTTTTATCTACTTAAATCATCTTCCATTTAACTATTTTAGAGAAATGTTTCTGTTAATAACAGCCAATGAAGCGTTAAAGGCATAATTAATTTTTAATTAAGTGTAGAAAACATAGTAGCAAAGAATTTTATGACATTTCTAAGTACAATAACTTTAACTGGGTAAGTTTCACAATTAATGCAGGACTTTCTCAACTATAAGTAGTATATAAAAATTACATGAGAGCTTCGACAGCATGGGCTTCTAATGTATTCTTCACTAAGGTCAGAAAAAGTGATTAAGAAAGGCACCTTAATTTGAATCTTTGATTAAAACTACAAATAGTTGCATTAAAATTTTCCTTTAACAAATTATTAATCAAATCTTTATTTTCTTACATAAGTCCGAGTACAATTTTCTATTAAAAATGAATTTGTGTGAAAAGTTCAAAAAGTTTTATTTTAACAAATGCTGGATTTTAAATATCAGAACAGAATTTGCAATTCAACTAGATAGAACCACTGTTTATTAATTTAATTTCTCCAAACTAAGAAACTATTTGAGGAAAAGAGTTCCAACTTTAATTTATTGAAACAAAATTAACTCTTAACAACTTGAGAAGAGATTAAATGTAAGAATTTTATCACATGCCCAGAATGAAAAAACTCCTTGAAATCAAGTTCAGCTGCAGTTTATTCTAGCAAGGGAGTAAGCATTCGAGTGATGTAAACCATGTCACCATGCCTATAACCTAACAACATGTTGACTTGGGGCATAATATGGAGGATTCAGAGTTAAAGTGGACCAAGTCCTTGTTTTGATCATTTTGCACTAACACTGCCAGGTAGTGCAGAAATGTAATATTTCCTTTGTTATAAGGATTCAAGTCCATAGTCTAATTTGTATCTACCAGGCAGCAATAACAATTAGAAGTCCCCTGTTATTTTAAAAGCAGCTGACCAACTTTGAAAGCTGTTTTCTCAGAAATAAATCTCATGGACTTAGTCCACTTTAACTCTGAACCCTCTATATAATACTACAAGCAGCAAAAGCAAGATGCACAATTGATTCCAGTATTAAATTGGTGCAGACCACTTGATACACACATGAATTCACTCTATCAGAAACTTCTGAAGATGAAATCTATCTATTTAGGACATCTCTCAAAAAAGTTGTCTTGCGCAGGGGTGCAGCAAGAGTAAATTGCACACAGGACAATTTTTTTTGTCCTCTTGTCATATTTGGATTTAAGAAGTGAAGTAAGTGCACTAATATTTTCTAGGACTGATAACCAGGACATCTGTATACCCACATGCCCCTGGATATAACATTTGCACTAACACAGCCAGGAGAATTTATATATTTAAAACTTTAAATACACTTTTGATCTTACCAGAGAAATATTTCTGACATAAATATACATAGAAATGTTATAAATTCACTTGATCTACATAAATAATAATGTAACTTCAATTGAGAAAATTTATAATAAATATCAGAAGTAGACAATCATGAGAATCAGCAAATGTAACATTAAAAAGTTATGGCAATGATGCTGCCAAGATTTGTGTATAAAAATCACATTAAGTCGTATTCGAAGAATTTTTGGACTTACCTTATTCATACAAATGGACAATTAAAAAAAAATTGGTGATTAAATATATAGCATTTGAATAATAAAACTGGTGCAAAGGATAATTAATGCATTAAGTGTCACATTTCAGATTTAAAATAATTAAAATAAAAATACATCAATAAAAATGTAATATTAAAAACATGCAAAATAAAGGTGATCAACCATACTGATATGTTTCACAAAGTCACAACCTTTTTTATTAAAATTCTTTTTCAAGAAGAGAACAGACTAAAAAGAGCAAACTGATCAATGTTTTGCATAATATGAAATGTATCAACTAACATTCAGAATTCACATTTCAGTCGACATTAAGCTAAGCTAACCAACTAAAAAATGTTTGAGCATTCTTTAATGCTCAAAAATTTAATATATAATACAATAAAAAGTTATATGTATCAAAGTAACCTTTTTTTTTTTAAAAAAAGATTACTTTGATACACATAACTCAAAAATTTAAATCCAGAAATTAAATGTTTTACAGTAAAAAATAGAATGGCTTCAGATTATCAAAAGAATATAAATCTTTTTCAAATCAACAGAAGTAATTTTTTATTTTCACAGAATGGTATGTTTCTAGTAACTGTTACAAAACTTAAGATTTCTCTAAAAAAATCATTACTGTTACCATTCAACATAAAAAAATACTTCACAGGACTCAATTTTTCCCAGAGGACTTGAATTTTACCCTTTTCTTATATACAAAATACTTCAAACTATTATGCATTTGAAATAAATCCTAGTATAATAGTTTATCAAAACAAAACATGAATAAAATGGTAGACTATGAGTTTCATACCTCTTCTCAGCAAATTAAATTACAAACATTTTCTAGATTAATATAAAAATATTAATATCAGAAAAAAAACACCAAAAACAAAATTTTAAATAGCTGGATTAGATAAAACAGATGAAAATGGAGCAAGAACACTAAATCTAGATGTTGTAATTGAAAATACAGCCCACAAGTCAAAGGAAAAATTATGCATAATTTTTTTTTTTTTGCATTTTTCAGACAGTCGATTAACATACATAGTTGCATACCTACTTTTACTGAAATTTGTCATTAATGGTCAATTTAAAACGTAATTAATTTTTTCTCTTACAAGTCAATAAACTTTTATTAATAATTTCCTGTTCTGTCTTGAATCTCAATTTCTTTGAGACTTTCTGCAATAACTTTACTCAGCCAGAAATTAAATAAAAGGAAATATATTTTTTACTATGGATAGATTTTCAGCCAACTCTGAAAAATCAAATTTTTGTTTCCAAATATATATCCAGTAAATTTTTTTTCCTAAAAATACACTGTTCAAATGATAAGTAAAAGTGTTTATGTAAATATTGGTGAGAATTTGTTGTTTCATTTTCTGTTCTTTATACATCTGTTATTCGACAATAATCAAAATAATTCATTGTAAATAATATAACCGGTTGACAATTGTTCAGAAAAATAGGTACGCAAATAAGTTGAAAGTCTAGATTTTTTACAGAAAATGAGTTAAGATACAGTTTCTCTACTTTATAGCACTAAATACCAATATTTCTAAAAAAAATTACATTTTGAGGGATTCTTAAGCATGAAATCACACATGCAAAATTTATGAATTCTGTAAATTAGGAGTAAATTTAGTGTCTTGGAATAGTATATCTAATTAGCAGTATATATCATATTTAACAAAAAAAAAGTACTCAGGATAACAAATAAATTTTAGGCAATTTGGGGCCCATTCAGCAAAACCATTGTACTATTAAAGACAGACCCAATCGGGTAAAAAAATCAGATGACTCCTATACATAAACTATATTTGAAAAAGACAATTAATGGAGGCATCTACTATACATACTTTTTTTTGTTTCACCATATTCATTAAGCCATGAAAAAGTATAAAACTGATATAATTCAGGGTCATAAATTCAAACATTTAGCTGCATTAAGAATGTTACTATGGTTTGACAATGATTATGCATAATTCACATAATCAAATTTATGATAAATCGGAAAGTGTGCAGTAAATATTAAGGAAATAGTATGTAAATTTTTAGATCTAGGACTATTCTAATTGAAACATCATTTATTTTAATCTCATGTTTGAGGATAATACAGTTTAACTAGTTCTAGTACAGATTGTGCGTCTACCACTCTGACAGTTGCTCTAAAATAAAACTTAACATGTGACTGAAGCTCAATAATAACAGTCCTCCGAGACAAAGTAAAGTATACAACCAAATATGACTGTAAAATGGAATGTTGATCAAATTAAAATTCTAAACAACCTTTCATTATGAGCAATGATGAATAAAAAATAAATATATGAGAGAAATGGTAAAAACAAGGAATAATAAAATAACAAATGAACCAAGTCTAATAATTAAGCAAGACCATGGCACTGAATATATTTAAATGAAACGCAAAGAGAAATAATTGTAAAAATGAAATGAAAAATGATAAAATCCTGACTTATATTTGGTATAAATCTTTGTTCATATACCACAGACAAACAATCAACAATACTTAATTTTCATGCAATCAAGTATAGACCTGAACAATCATTCACAACTTCCATTTGTAGTTGGACGGATCACATTTACAAGTGACCCCAATAATGAATTCCTCTTTGCTTTTCTTTAAAATCTTTCAGCAGCATTTCACTTTCTTCTTCTTCACAATTTTCTTTGGTGTCAACTGGAAGGAATCATTAGGAACTTCTAAAGATTCATAAGGGCTCTCACTTTGACTTCTAATTATTTTCTCAACAAGAAATTGGATAGCCTCCCCTGGAATGGAAGGTGCGATAATTTGAATTAAAGAGATGACCAGACAAATAAATCAACAAATTATGATAACAGATAAACAATTAATAAATAAAGAAAATATTTAAAAATCTCTCGCTGAATCATCTTTGCACTTTTCATGTGACAACTTAATCAATAGCTTATACTGATAATGTGTTTTTGTTTCATTCATACTCATTTCCATTTACAGCTCATGATTATGAAAATTTTGCAATCTTTTTCATATACGGTTTAAATATTGCAACAATTATTCAATATTACCAAATTCTTTACAAATCAAGGAGGAAAAATACAAATAAACAACAAAACAAATTTTATTTCAGATGCTTAAAATTCCAATACAATCTATATTTTTAAAATAATATAGTAAAACTTTCAGACAGTTCGTCAGCCCCAACCAACGATGGATTTCGATAATTTTTATTTCAAATGAAAGCTTATGACATCTAGATATGTCATCAAGGGTAGTCTGCCCCTTATTTTCGAACAAAATTGAAAAAACATTTCTCCACCATATATTCTCTATGGGGAAAAACCTTTAAACATTTCACCAGCCACAACCACCCAATCGATTTCAACAATATTTATTTCATATGAAAGCTTATGATGTCCAGATATGTCATAAAAGGTCGCCTGCCCCCCACGCCATTTTCGAACGAAACTGAAAAAAAAAAAAAAAACCATAGAGAATGTATGGTGGAGAAATGTTTTTTCGATTTTGTTCAAAAATGGGTGGTGGTGGGCAGATGACCCTTGATGACATATCTAGATTTCATAAGCTTTCATATGAAATAAAAATTATCGAAATCCGTCGATTGGTTGGGGCTGACAAATTGTTTGAAGGTTTTACCATATTATTTTAAATATATAGATCCCAACAGTTCCATCAAAATGGCGTGCCAAAATTATTGTAAAATACCTATTGTAGGTGACGGACACCGTTTATTTAGGGCAATATTCTGTATTTATGAATCTGAAGACTTTCATGCTGAAATTCATGAGAAAGTTATACAAAACATCACAACTTACGATGAGAAGAGCTAGTCAAGCTTAAAACAATACTCCTTAATGATAGTGGATTAAGATATTATAAATTCAACATTTACAAGAATAATTTACTACTTGGTTTGAAATCTTTTCTTCCTTTTTCTTATATATAAGACAACATGCATTAGAATTTTAATTCTTCTATTAGTGGCAAGAAGAAAAAACTTAGTACTTTGCTATTTTAATAAACTAACATCACATATGGGTTTTTAATGCAAAGTTTAAAAAATCAAAATAAAAATGATAAATGCCCAGAATAAAACAATTGCTAAATTACAATGTCATTTATAATTCAATTCCAATTGGATCAAGGATATTTTAGAATTGGTTTTGATCAGTATCTATATTAGAAAAGGCCAGGAATTGAAGTAATGGTCACGTGGTTTGGTTACATGCCAAAGAGATTCAGACTCAGAGTTTTTTAATTTGTGCTGCTTCGCTCACGTGCAGTAAAAAAAAAAAAAAAAAAATCCATTGCCCGTTTATATTGATTCATTCTAGTATTCTCGCTTCACCGATCAGTTAGAAGTTTTTTTAGTCAGTGGAATATTGTTATTGCAACAAAGGATAAGCATCTTTAAAGTTTTTTACTAATTGCTTTTAGTTCTGATTGAGTGTTGGTAAATGAGTTCTGTTTTTAATCTATTAAAAATAGTTCTTTCATAAGATTTGAATTTGTGGTGCATTATTTTAATTAGACAAAACGAAAGTAATTGTTAAAAGTAAAGTTATTTTTTCATACAATGAATTTAGAATAACTTGGTTTTTATTAAAAGGGTTCTTTCTTAAAATTTGAATTTGTGGTGCATTTTATTGAAAATCATTATTTGTTTCAATCCGATTTTAGTTATTAATCTTGATATGTTTTGCTCAACGAAAGTTAATGTCAATTGATTCATCATTTCTGCTTCCTTTCTGAACTAATTTTACTATTTGATGTTACATATTGTCATCGTTCAGACAGAAGTCACTAAGTCTACAAAAAACTTTGACTGACTACTGCAGTCAATTAGAATTTGCAATTATTTTGAGATAGAAACCTGTTATCTAAACATCAGTAAGTCAACCATAGGAGCTAGAAATTTAAAAAATAATTTTTACTATTTATCACAACAACTCAAAATCAATTAAGTTTAAACTAACCACATCTCAAAAGTATAGTTCTGGACTTGGTGACTTTTGCCTGAACGATGACATAATTTTGATAGCAAATATATTTTTGGGACAGATTATGTTTCACACAATGCCTTTCTCAGAACACTGAAAGCCATGCTTTCTTTTTGTGACTCATACCACATAAATTCACATTACCCAATGGCAAATAATAAAATATTTTCTTGCAACTACTGGATGTTTTGATTATGTATACAAGACAAGAACAAATCGGAACCATAACTATAACAATTTTGCGTTATCAAAAAAACTAGTTATATTAATCTATAAAAACAACATTACCTATATTAATGTTTTCTTTTGCAGAAGTGAAGAACCAAGCTAATATGTTATTTTTCTTACAGAATTGGATTAGATATTCACAGGGTATTTTATTTCCATGAATATCACACTGAAATAGAAAAAAAACATGCAATTTATGTCTTTTAAAATTTGATAATAGTGACAATTGAAAAAAATTATCTATTAATTCAATAGCATTTGAAACAATAATGAACAGTAATAAAAAACGGGCTATTTGTAATTGAACTGACATTACTCAGAGTTTGATTTAATATCAGAAATAAAAACATTCATGGTAGAGAGACCAATGACGATATAGAACAACAGAATCCACATAAAATATTTATAGTTTCAAACATTGCCGAGGAAAATGTGGCACTCTGCAAAGGCATAAAGAGCAAACACACAACAAAAATATAGAATCACATCATGCTTTATTCAGCTCACTCACCACCTTCAATGTAACTGCTACTCTTAGTGACAACCTTGTGTGTGCTTGTGGTAGCATTCTCTATAGTCAAACATAACATGTCACAAAGAAAATTAATCACAGACCATGACAAGCTGTCCTTTAAGGTAGCCAAAATTGAGATTCTACTTCAATAGCTCCTGAACTTCAAATAAGCTGAATGAAGTCTTTCAATATATTAAATGCAAGTGGAGCTAGCTGCACTGGACTAGATAAAAGTGAAAATAAACTTCACAACCAATGTCCACCATAATAACAATAGTTAAAATGGCCATCAGAATGCCTTTCAAAATCTGTGTTATTCTTGCTATATATATACATATAAATTCTTATTTTGAATTCTTACCTGCACATTATCCCTTTAAGACCAGAAATATTTTTGTAAGCAATGGATTGAATGCTGACTATACTAAAAAATGGATGTTATCTGCCATCCAATGAGAAAAATAGAATTGTTGATATTCTGGAATCAAAAATAATCATTCCTTCTGGAATTTATTGTATAGGGGAGACAGGGGTACAATGGACGACTTTTGTAAATTTTGAATGTTTACTCTCAAAGTACTGATTTTTTTTGCTTGAAAAAATGCATTCATATTCTCTACATATTAAGGTTTATATTAAACTCACTCTAAATCCATAATTATCTTTTTTTTAACATTTACTTTTTAGTAACTAGTGCATAGTGGACCATGGACTATTGTACCCCCAAGGTCTATCAGTAAATTTTTTAAAATATATTAATAAAGTACAGTTTTTAATAACACAAAATATAAAATGTATCGTATTTGTTTATGCATGGCTTCAGTTCATACATATATAATTCTAGATTAATAAATATTAAAGTTGGCAAATGACATATTAGAAGATTTTTGTGTTACTGAAAGTCTCCTGTTTTCTTGTGAAATTGTAGCTTCCATAATATCTTGAACATTTACAAGAGATGGTCATCTATGGAAATGCTTTTATGGGATAGTATTAAACTCTTCTTTTAATTAATTTTATATCATTTAACAATTTATGTATAATATCCATAGATACAAATTCTAATAGGTGCATTAATTTTTTTAAAGAATCATACTATTTTATTTAATTTTTCCTTAATATAGCTATAATATAAGAATTAAAAATTTACCGAATGATTATAAAATATAAACAAGAAAAAAAAATCTCAAATGACGTAAATCTTGTTTATCATTCTTCGGTGCCTAATTAGGGTTAATACATAGATTACACTTAAAAAATGCGTACAATATATGATTCAATGGTCAATTAACTCATTAAAATAAAACAATTTGCTTATTCGTATATAATGTCTGACTTTTAAAAGCATATGGGATACAGAATTGGGGATGGAGCATGGTCCATTGTACCCCATGTGGAACTTTGACAAAAAATTGATAACAAAATAAGAAATTTTATATTGAGTTATTTTAGCTGCATTAAATATAATAATATATTATCTTACCTTTTAATTGTGTACAGTAATGCTTTCAGAATCACAATTCTTTAATCCAGAAAAGAAAATACGCTTGACTGAAAATATTTACTTTTAGCTACTACAAATCACCAGTCAAGAATAACATGGCTTAATTGTCAGTTAGGCATATGGTTTTAAAGTTTTTATCAGCATTACAGACCTAGCATCTATGTCCCAAAATATGAAACATTCAAAAAGATAAATAAAATAAATAATAGGGGGTGGTTCATTGTACCCAGGCCTCTCCTACAACTAACCAGGAAGCAGAAATATTAGCTAAAGTCTACATTTTTTCAAGTTTGAATTTTTTTGAATTTCAAAATTTTTTTATTTACATTAAGTTAATATGAAAAGCATAATTCATATATATGTATTTGTAATATCCTTTCCACATTATTTTGTCTTTATATAAAATTATCATTACAGAAATTATGAATGCTGAAGATCTCTAAAGAAGGAAATAAGAAAGAAACAAATATCATAATCATACTTTGTTAGCAAGCAGTATAACAGGTATAGGTCTACCACTAGGTGATACAACTTTTTCTCTGATATCAGAATGCCACTGAAAAGTAAAAAAAATAATAAAAAATTTCAGTTATAAAAATAAAGGACAAGATTTCAAAAAGTTATAAATTTAAATGTAGGGTCATTCCATGTCAAATCAACACACTCTATAAACCTCACCATCTCGGATTTTCATGAAATTTGGCAGAGATGTACTATTGATATAGACTTGGAAAAGTACCAAATTTGATTAAGATATGTGGACACCTTTTTGAATTACAGCAATGTAAATTTTCAAAAATTTGCCCAAAAACCGTGAACGAAATTTTTTTGAATTGCTGTAGGAGCTCTCCTAATTGAGCAGGAGCAGGTGTCATTTTACAGCATTTTGCATGCTCTTTCCAATGGTATACAACATACTATAGGTTAGTATACAAAATTTTTTGTTAAAATTTAAATCAAAATTTTAATTTTTCAAAAAGTACATATTTTAAAATTTTCAAATTAATTCCATGAATAGTTTGTATTGTTGTAAATCACCTGGCAAAATATTAATTTGGGATGACAATGGGTTAATAGTTAAAAAATTTTTAAACTGAAGCTTGTTTTTCTGTAATTCCCTGTATCGAGCTGAATAATACAAGAAAGCTAATATTTACACTAGTGTGAAAATAAATATGAATGCTAACCTGAAGAAAGAATACAGTAATGAGTCTACAATAATTAAATAGTACATGTTTTTGTACTTTGGCAGAATACTTATTAGCTTTTACGATGAAAAGTTATTTTTACTTAATCAAATTCTTCATTTTTCAGCAAAACATAGCCGAGCCACCACTTTCATTCATAGACAGTGGTGATGTAACCTGATATGTCTTCTAATTTCAGTTTATTTGGATATTTTGACACTTCTTTTTCCCAACCTTGCAAATCATATGAAAAGTATTTCACCAATAAGTTTGGTGTAGTTTTGAGAATGAATGCATGATATTGCTTGGTTCCTTAGATAGCCAATGCTTGATCAAAGTGACTGTTCAAGAACAATTCTGATTCAGCATATTCCTCTTGGGTTGAGTAGGCAAAATCTACCTTGGTAATATTTTCTACAGTCCACTCAAAAAGTTGTCGTGGGGTTTGAGTTTGATTTTTATATGGTCATTGTAAACTAGCACAAGGTGTCAGTCTCTTTATTGAATCCCCTATTCCTTCGCAAGATCCTTTTCCATGTTCTGTGACGAAAAAATAACACTCTCCTTTCACTATAAAATCTTCCTCATGAAAGTAGAAGTTAAAAAAGTTTCTTATTTTTGTATTGGGTGGCAGACTCGTCTGAAAATTTAAAAAAAAAAAAAAAAAGTCGGAGGTTTTTGAAATTTAGATGCCGGAAAGGGTAGGAGTTTTTTTAAAGGTGTAAACAGCAACTCTGTTGTGCTCTAGACAGTCAGAAACAGCTATGTAACTAACATGTTCAACTTTGTTTTCCTGTTTGAAATATATTACAAAAGGATGGATTATGACCTGTTGACTTATCCAGTGATACCTCTGTGCTTCATCTTGCTATGCTATAATTTTCAAAAAAAATCACAGGTGACAGCAAACTCTTTGAGATATCCTTTTCTGTAATTAAAGGATGCTCCCTGTTGTTTGGCAATGAAGTTGTGCTGAACCAAAGAAGACAACTTGCTGCAGAATAAATCAATACATTTTTCTGAAGATTTCTCTAAGGTTTTTAGAAAGGAAAGGATCTCAAGGAAACTTGTCTTCGGCAAACTGAAACCCACTGGTGGAACTGTTCAAACAAATTTACAGTAAAGGATTCTTTCAAAATTGTACCTATCTCAGTTTCGCTTGGACAGTAAACACAGTTCCCCATATGTTGCAATCAGTTGTTGATGGGTTAGAAAGTTACTTTTGGTAGGCATTGCTTGTAATTTTATGTTGCCATTTGTTACAGTATTCATTTTAGCAACTTCACTTTGACCAGCTAACACACAATGTTTCGGTCTTAACTCAGCAAATTTAGAGAAACCTATTTTTATGCAAGGAAACTTGTCTTCGAAATGTTTGTGCTTCTTTAAAGTATGAAAAACACCTAACATAACGAATGAAATTCTTAAGAAATTAAGATTGAACAAAGAAGGAGCAGTTTAAAGAAGCTACCAGAAGATTTTTTCTTCCTTGTGCTGTCCAGAAAACTGCTTCTTCCTTGTTCAATCTTAATTTCTTAAGAATTTCATTCATTATGTTAGGTGTTTTTTTTGTATTTTTATTGTTATCTTGGTTGCTTGCAGCATTAGTACGCTCCAGATGCTTTGTTTATATCTTATTTTAATTTTATTTGTATTGATTTGTGTTTTTACCTATAATGTCATTATTTTATCTGTTTATTGTTAAAGTATGAGCTAATAAGTATTGTGCCAAGTACAAATATGTACGATTTAATTAGTTTAGACTAATTACTGTGTTCTTCCTTCAGGTTAGCATTCATATTTATTTTCACAAAAGTGTAAATATTAGCCTTCTTGTATTATTCAGCTCAATACAGGGAATTAATGAAAAACAAGCTTCAGTTAAAAAAATTTTTAACTATTAACCCATTGTCATCCCAAATTACTATTTTGCCAGGTGATTTACAACAATACAAACTATTCATGGAATTAATTTGAAAATTTTAAAATGTGTACTTTTTGAAAAATTTAAAATTAAAATTTTAATTTAAATTTTGACAAAAATTTTTTTATACTAACCTATTGTATGTTGTATACCATTGGAAAGAGCATGCAAAATGCTGTAAAATGACACCTGCCCCAGCTCAATTAGGAGAGCTCCTAGAGTAATTCAAAAAATTTCCGTTTGCAGTTTGTGGGCAAATTTTTGAAAATTTACACTGCTGTAATTCAAAAAGGAGTTCACATATCTTGATCAAATTTGGTATTTTTCCAAGTCTATATCAATAGTACATCTCTGCCAAATTTCATGAAAATCTGACATGGTGAGGTAAATTTTGTTCAAAAACTGTGTTGATTTGACATGGAATGACCCTGTAGTGGAAATTCATCGGGAAACAACAAAATATCTCTAATACTAATAAAGATGAATGTCTGTGTGTGTGTCTGTTGGCGGTGTACAGAACAGACCGTAGAACATAGAGCTACCAAATTTGGCACAGATATACTTTGGATGCTGAAGATGTGCACCTCGGAGCTGTTTATAAAAAAATATAATTCAAATTTAAATTATTTAAAAATTAAACCAAATTGTCGTTTTTTGACAATAACTTCCGAATGAAATGATTGACAAGGAAATTTTTCATGTCATTTTAAAGAGAAAAAAATTATCTTTCCAATGATACCAGTTTTATTATTGTAGAAAATTTTATCTTTTTTTAAATAAATTTTTAAAGTCATTGGAATTTTAAGGTCGCTGGTTGTGAGAGTAGAAATTGACATAGGGGAGGCAGGGCGTAGTAGCTGTAATGGCCATGAGTAACTTCAAAACAAAGATTAGCATGGCCCATTGCAAGCATGGCACGCAAAATGGTGAAGTGTTCCACATTTTTAATGCTGATCCGAGAAAACGCGCTTGAGTGCCTAGCATTAAAGATTTTATTCTAAATAAAAAATTAGCCAAAAAAAATTCTTTGAAAATTTTCCTAATATTAAAACTCGCTTCATGCAAATTGTAAGAGCTCCAGATCAATTTTATATAGATAATTCCTCTCTTTTCAGCATTCTTTGCCCCACCCCCCATTTTTTTTGCTTAAACTCCGTGACAACTGCTTCAAACGTTCCCTCACACAGACTCAATAGAGCAGAGGTTACACATCTTTCTCCCACCATTTCACCTCGGGCTTGAGTCTCGCATGAATTTTGCCTTCGTCATTGTCAACAAATACTTCATCTTTCCCCCCTCTTTTTTGCATATCTAAAAGGAAATATTAGGTTTAAATTCTTCCAATACTCTCATTTAGCTTTTGCTTATTTTATGTAATACTATTTTCACAGTAATTTTTAAACATTTTTTTTTTGAGTTTTAAAATTCTCTCATCTAAATGTTTCTCAGCTTTTTCTTAAATAAGCCTAATAGATAGCTTTAGAATGGTAAATTTGGTTTTATTAACTATTATCCAAACGTATGCCTGTTTTAGTTCATTTTTTATCATTTGCTATTATTCGACAATTTGTGTTTTTATAGTTTATAGATATTCAATTTCTTAGTGTGTGTTTGTTTTCTTTATGCACAGAATAATTATTCAAGATTTTTTTTTCATGCATTTCAATTCAATAATTTTTTTTATTCATTTATAACTAGTTGTTTTATTGAATAGATTTAAATGGTTTATGAATTTTGCATTTCATAAAATGTAGTCAATTCTCTCTCTCTCTTTTTTTTTTACAGAAAAAACTTTAGTTATTTCGAGTTTTAATATGTAAATTATTTTTAGCTGAGAAATTTAATTATTGTACTTCAAATTTTTCATTAGTTATTATCTTTTCCATTTTTTAAAGAATCTTTTTACTTATAATTTTTTAACACTGAAATATAAGGGATTAACTCAAAGTTCATTATATGAAAAAACATTCTGTGCATTTTCGTTTTGTGTATAAAGAATTAAAATTCAGTTACACTAACTAACCTGTTCACTGTTTGTGTTTTTAAATTCATTTCTTTGCCTTATTACTATTAATACAAGACTGGCGAACCAGCTGGTAGCCGTAGGCGGCTAGCAACACATAAAAAAAAACATACATTATATATTAGCAGTATTTTTACACTCTTTTTTTTTCCCTCCAAAGGAATTAATTTCAAATGAAATATGTCAGTAAGCTTTCAATTACATTTGCTACCACATATACTGGTTTTAAACTTATAGTATTTATTGTGTCTTAAATAGACAATGAATTTAGGAATTTGTGGGGAGGCAGGAAGAAAGGTTGGGAGAGAATGCCAGAAGAGGCAAATTAGTGAGTAGGAACTGGCCATCTGATCTTGGTTTGATATACTCAAAAGGTAAATGGATAAACAGTTTCTCTTTTAAAAGGTTTTAAAAAAAAAAATGTCTACTTTTGAGGTTTATTATTGATACACATTGTTGTTAATGTAATGTTTGGTCAATAAATGAACAAAAAGGCTTGTTGCTTTCTGGGTGTAAAAGCGAAGTTACATCTGATGTACCAACACATACAAGCAAAAAGATACTGAACTGACGGACATGATCGTTCACATGGTGAATTCAAAGTTATCATATGATGAATTTAAGAATGGTGCTGACAACATTTAAACAGATTTCATGGGATTTTAAATGAGTCAACAGGCATTTATGTTTCATATATGAATGAAATATATCAAAAATGTTCTGAAGTTTATAAACCGATTCATTACATTGTTAGTTTTTCTTTCAAACAGATAGTTATATCTGTAGAAGATCAGGCTGTTGTACATATGGTGGAAAATTGGGTCTCTTTTTTTTGTCAAAATTTACAAAAGATATATATATATATTTGTCTTAAGGGTTTTAAGAGAAGGACAGGAATTTAGGTAGATTCCTTATAGGAACCCTACCTATTGCAATGGTTCTCATGACATGACTTGTGGAAAATTTCTGCAGATCTTCACCGATGCATAACGCTTTTCCCATGCTATCTTGTGAACACGATAACTGGAGTAATTTCTATCTAAATTTAACCAGCGTGGGATATGTTGTAACGATAGTGAAAATCTCAATCGAGTTCGTAGATGGCCCTTCCAGCTGAAAGGGGGTGGAAATTTTCATTTTCCCATAATTCCCTTATGATTGAAGATAGAAAGAAAATTCAAATTAGGCAAATTATTGCAAACAACTTTTGCACTGAAACCTTTTAGATAGCTACAATTGCTTTGAAGTTATGATCTGAAAAGTGATTTTCCCTCCCTTCCCCCCAACTTAAAGTACCTTTTAACCTAAGCATGTTACCCCTTGTTGGAAAGCTCTCGTCATTTACAGTCTCTTCCCCCTGCTTTCATTCTTGTATCTCCAATCCTTATGAGAATACAGGGCGAAATGTTCTTTTCCTTATTAGTAGTAGTAAAGACGTATATGTACAACACTTTTGCCTGTGTTATCTTGTAAACACAATAACTAGAGTAATTTTGATTAGATTTTAACTGGCGAGGGATATGTTGTAAGGATGGTGAAAATCTCGGCTGAGTTCGCAGATGGGCTAACCAGTTGAAAAGGGGTGGAAATGGTGTTGGACTGAAAATTTCATTTTCCCAAAATTCCCTTACAATTAAAGATAGAAAGAAAACAAAATTAGGCGAATTATCACCTTATCATAATGAACAACTTTTATAAGTTTTTTGTCTGCTAGAATTGCTTATAAGTTATGAGCTGAAAAGCGATATTAAAAACCCCCCCCCCCCAATTTATCATTTTCCCATAGCTCCATTACGATTGAAGATAGAAAGAAGATTTCAATTAGGGGAATTATCACCTTATAACCAACTTTTATATTGAAAATTTTTTGAGAGCAAAAATTACATAGTAGTTACGAGTTCCCCTCAGCCGCATTCACTTCCACTTTTTATACGGGAAACAAGTTGATATACCTGGCTTTGCTCCGGATTAAAATGTTTTCATGTTTAACATGTTTAATGTAAAAATTACAATTGTATAAATATTATAATACACCAATTCCTTTTCTGATTTGAAACGTTTTTAATTTAAATGAGAATATCAATTGAAACAGACAATTTTTTAAAAAACAACTGTTTTCTAAATACATTATTATTTGTTATACAGGTACTTCAAATTTTGTTAACAATTAATAAAGTAAAAGAAAGGTTTTAATGAATATTTTGAAACAATTATATTAACTATTAATTATTCATTAATTTAAAGCATGAAAATAAATCAATAGTTGGTCCCAATATAAATTGTTAATCGTCTACTTTTAAAAATTTTCTGTTAGCATTCTACCACCTGGAAACAGTCCTTCGTATTATTCTTGTTCTTCAACAAGAATATTGTTACAAATTCAGTTTAAAATTAATTTTGAAAAAATATTAAAATGAGAGAAACAAATTTATGGAAATGAAAGATATCGCAGAAAAATGCCTTGCTTAATTTTTAATTAAGTGAAATTTTAAGTAACTTTTAGATTTTGAGGAGTTGAAGGTGATTATTAGATTAAGATTGGTGGCAAATAGTATGAGCCATAAAAAAGGTTTTAGTGAAGATTTTGTGACAATTAATTATTCAATTTTAATTAAGTAAATAGTTAATTTTAATTAATCAAACAGTTAATTTGATAGATTACTTTAATTTGATATTTAACTAAACATGGCAGGACCATGATTTGTTTAATAAATTCAATATATAATAGCCAAAAACGATAGATATTTAAATAAGAGTTTCCTTTATCCTTTTTGATATTGAAAAATATCTCCTTAACTTTAAAATTGTTTTGGGATTTTCTGCTTGAGTATTTGGTTTTAACCATCGAGAGATTTAAATTTACTGTTCAAATTGGCTGCATTCATATCCTAAGCTTTAAACACATGTATTAAATTTGCCACTCACAATGTTTAATAATTTTTATTTTCTTATATGTTAAGAATTTAGTGACTATTATCTCTGTAACCAGGGAGATCTTTAAATGAGCCCATTTTAGTAGTGTTTAAGTGTTTTCATGTCATGTGACTTTACCGTATGACAAAGTAATTTTCACACAATTATATTGCAACCTAGATTAAATAAATTAATCAATTTTTAAATCTAGAGTCTTTCTTCATTCGTGTCAAGAGTCAATTTTCTTGTTACTGTTTCAGATAGTCTGGCTTAATGTTATCTCGAGAATATTTGCACTGCTGAGATGTTTATTTTTTTATGACTCCTACCTGTTGAATGATTATGTGTTGATACAAAAAAAAATTGACCAATGTACTGACCGATATATCTAGCATAACCTTTTGGAATGATAAAATCTTGATACAGTAAAAAATTAAATGTCATGAAAACAGAATCACAGCATAAATATTGCAATATGTAGAAACAATAAAGTCATTGGCTGTGTCTATATTGATCAATATGTAATATTTCATTTCTTTTGTAACATTAACATAAAGGAAACTACCTTTGCCTTCAAGCTTGCCGAAAAGGGATTTTTTATTTTGTAAAAATTGCTTTTTAACAACTGAAAATTTTGTACAGTAAATTTCAATTTAACTTTCAAATAGTAACTTTGTTCTTAAATAGAATGGCCACTGTTAAAACTAGTAATTCAGTGTGTTAATTGTTTTTTGACAGCAGTTATAAGTTGTTAGTATACAACTCAACTCCTGATTACTAAGATACTTGTTCATAAGTTTGTTTTATTTAGTTCAAAATTTTCCTCTCCCAATTAATGAAGTACTTTAAGTTAACTTAAAGCTACTTAAGTAAACTTTATTAAAACTTTAGTTAACTAAAGATATTCTGCTAAAATTGTTTCATTTATGCAATTCAAACATGTTATGAATTATTTTAAACAGTCACTGCATTAAATGTCTGAATGACATCACTGATTATATGTCCTGAAACATTCATTGTCATTACTGTTTTATTTTGGAACAGCAATTAATTATGAACAATGGCCAGTCTGAAGAAAAATTTACATAATACACAGTACCAAAAAGAGTATCTAATTGTGAAAAATTGCTATAAGAAAACAGAACTATACAAAATCTGAAATTTAATTATAATGTTAAATGCTAAAAAGTCAAAATTCCAATAAAAGAAATGGAATACATTTTATAATCCATCTGACTTGATAATGTATTTTATTTGTTATTTTCTGCAATTCTATTAAAATTGAACGGTTACTCATGGAAATTGAGGGAAAAAAAAAACAAACATATTAATGCATTTTCAAGCTAAAAATGCATCTTTCATATCATTACTACAAAACTACTATTAAAAGTCCTTTTACAATGAGAAACATAATATGCAACCTATGATTATTGATAAATCCATAAATTGATTATTCAACCTCCTTATGAAAATGCTGTTTTAGAGAAGGGTCCATCCAACTAAACAGATTTTAGAACACTCTCCCACCTAGATTAATATTTTATTCTAAGGAAAGGAAAGATAAGGAGATGTTGAAAAGAACGAAAGATTTCTTACCTTTATTACAGAATCCAATGTTGCCAATCTGGAAGAAAAAGATAACATGAAAAATACTGGAATATACTTACTGTTAGCCCACAATCATATTAAGAAAATAACTACAGTGAAATCTCTATTTAACGAAGCCTCATTGTCCCATTTACAAACTTTGTTAACAAGAAAATTTGTTTAATAGAAATTAATTTATATATGAGGGTCATCCAGAAAGTAAAGAAAGTTTTGGCATAATTAAATAAAAACGAAAGATTTCAACACAAAACTTTATTTACAAAGTCGCTTTACCTTACTCTATTTTTCAATGTAATCATCATAGCTGTCAAGGCACTTATTGTAACGTGGGACCAAATTTTCAATTCCAGTGTTATACTCTTTTACTGCCAAAGATTTGAGCCAGGATATCACTTCTTGTTTGAGGTCTTCATCGTTTGCAAACTATTTTCATCCAAATATTCCTTTAGTTTCGGGAATAAGTGAAAATCACTTGGTGCCAAGTCAGGGCTGTAAGGAGGATGTCCAAAAATTTCCCACTTAAGACATTGAAGTTCTTGCTGTATTCATGCTGATGCACGAGGCTGCGCATTGTCATGAATCAAAACCACCTTTGCCGACAACATTCCATGTCTCTTGTTTTGGATGGCACATGCAAGTCTTTGAGGAGTTTCACAATAGGCCTCCGAGTTTATTGTGACTTCTCTTGGCATAAACTCCACGTGGATCAAACTCTTTCAGTCCCAAAAAACTGTCGCCATCACTTTTCTGGTGTTGAGATTTGCTTTTTCTTTTTTGGGTTTTGAGGGCGAGTTTGTGTGATGCCACTCCATAGACTGATGCTTGTTTTCCCAGTCTTGTAAGAAACCCAAGTTTCATCTCCCATTACAATGCAGTTGAGAAATTCATCACTATCATTGTGATATTGGGTCAAAAATTCAAGGGCTGCTCCCATCCGTTTCGTCTTATGGACATCGGTCAAATTCTTAGGCACCCACCGAGCACACATTTTTTTGCGGCCAAGGTGCTCTGTCACTATTTCAAGTAGGAGTGATTGTGAAATTTGTGGGAAAGAGTCATGTAATGTGCTTAAAGTGAAACTCTGGTTTTCCTGAATTTTGTTTTCAACTTTTGCCTTCAACTTGTCCATAATGAGTGATGGCCACCCACTCAGAACGTTGTTGTGTACACTGTTTCTTCTTTGATTAAACATTAAGCACAATTTCCTCACCGAAGCCTCGTTCATTGCACTATCACCATAAACATTCGTTATTTGCCTATAAATTTTGATAAGGCGAACATCTTGTGCATTCAGAAAATGAATGACACTATACACTTCACATTTGGTGGGATTTTCGATGGGCGCAGCAATTTTGAAAGGTTACAGAATAAAGATGCACGACCGCTCAGCAACAAAACTCAGATCACACTGGAGCGAGGGAAGGAACCAACTAGCATGCATGTGTTCGCAGTGGTGAGTGATTGGTGCTGGGTGTGGTGCACAATCGTTCTTTACTTTTTGGACGACCCTCGTATTAAGTTATAAAAAAAGACTGAAACTTACTTATCCACCTTATGGATTCTAACATGCATCCTACATTGTAAAAAATCTGCAATCCTGCTTTGTACAGGTTTGTTATAAAGAACACATTTTTCAAACTTTTGAAAAGATTGAAACACATCTGTAACAATTTTTGAAAGTATAATCCCTTTTGTAATTATCAAATGCAGCTAACATTTCTTCTTGTGATTGTTTTTTAATAGATTCTCCATTATCAACTTCATCATACACTATAGTTTATTACTTTTTATATTTGCAATTTATCCAACTCTGTATAGAGGCATAGCTGCAACTTTTGCCACAAAGGGGTGAACTTGCAACATGCTACCCTTCCTTTAAAAGTTAAATAGGGCACATAAACCTCAAAATAAGAAAATAAATTTCAAGGGAAAAAAATATTTTATTAATAATGTAATTCTTCGTTTGATACCCCCAATCTCTGTAGATAAGTTGCAAAATAATGTGTCCACCACCAGTCTTTTCCCTGCATATTGTCAATTACCCGACAGAAGGCGAAAAATACGCTTAATTACATTAGTTATTTTTTTGTGCATACATACAATGAATGAAAATAAAATTATTTATATATGATACAAAATTCTTTTTCTACATGTCTGATTTTGCCATCTCTTTCAAAGTGCTGTCTGGGGTGGTTTTCGATTACTAACGCTTTGAATTTTTTTCTCCTCAGTCGTAATAGCATATAACAAAACAATTATTTTCTGTTTGCTATTTTTCACTTCGAAGCACTTGTTGTTTCAAATGTTAAAAGTTTTATTTGGTAGACATTTAAAAAACAAACCATTTTATCTGCATTAAAAAAGATTTTTGCACAATATCCATTCAAAAGTTTTAGAACTTCTTTCTTCTCACACATCACTTCACAAATATCTGTACTTTTTCCTAATATGGTTTTATACACTATTCCATGTATTTTTTTTCAAAATTTATCTAACAATCCAATACTAGCTTGAATATTTGAGAGTACTAAATACTTAACAAAATCGATAGTTTTTTTGTCGGATCACTGGTCTTAAGAAAGGTGTATTTTTATATTGAATCATTTTAAAGCAGCAGCATCAGATAATCATAGTTTAAATCTTTTTCTGTTTACAATCAGATTGCTTTTGTAATGTATGACTGCACAATGATTTTTTAAAATTGTTAGCAAGCACACAGTTGTTAAAAACATAGATGAAATTATATTTTCTCATGCTACATAGTTTCACTTTTACTTGAGATAGTTAGATGGGGATATTGTTGGTTTATCAAGATTTACATGAGATTAGCTATGCTTATAAAGAAAGTTGTCATTTAGATGTGATGATACTATTATATATGCACTGATTGAAAATGGTCTTACTCAATGGTAGATTACCAATTAGGCAGGATAATTATGATAGTAGTTTACGGTTCATAGTGAAATTCATCATATTTTTTAATTTTGTTTCTTACAAATATAATAAATTAAACTAATATAATTATATAATAAATTAATTATTATTTATTATATAATATTATTAAATAATATAATGATTAATTATAATAAGTTAATATAACCTCCTCCTAATAAAAAATCTGTTACTTTTATTACTAATTACAGTATACACGTATTATCATATTGGAAGTAAAAATTATATTTTTTAAAACTTAATCTTCAAATGGTATTCGAGAAAATATAAATTAAATGCATTATTTAAATTACAAGTGTTCATGGTATTCAGGATATTCAATTTTACTAAAATTCACTGTTACTGTTCGAGGATTCAAATTTAAAAAATATCAGTTTTACTTCCATTTCTTACTTCCAATATGATAATATGTGTATACCGTAATTAGTAATAAAAGTAACAGATTTTTTTATTAGGAGATTATCTTAACTTTTTATAATTAATCATTATATTATTATTTAATAATAATATTATATAATAAATAATAATTAATTTATTATATAATTATATTATTAGTTTAATTTATTATATTTGTAAGAAACAAAATTAAAAAATATGATGCAAGATGGCACTGTAGACACGATAGGGCCCCTACTGACTCATGGCAATCACTATTTTCAGACCCAGTCTGCCATGGGTAGGATACATTTATTTATTCAATCAGTGCATATATGGCGTGAAACCATTCAGTGCATATCTAAATGACCAGCCACCACAGAGAAAACATAAGTACTATGGCTGAAAGTATAATAGTCCTCATTATGAGTTACAGATGCGACAAAACCCCACCCCCATTGCAGGGGTTCGACCTGTCATCCCCATATTTGGGGTGTCCCCAGTCTCTTTCGGGTAAAGTGAAACTTGTAGATGATGTTAATAAAGTAATGAGGGGGAAATGTGGTTTTAAAATATGGTATAGCAGCAATCTGTGTGCTAACAATTTAAAAAAATTATTGTGCAGTCATACATTACAAAAGCAATCTGATTGTAAACAGAAAA
>BGPR01009606.1:8952-23368 GCA_013235015.1 Araneus ventricosus
TATCTCTTTTTTCGATTGTCTGTTCTCTCTTTTTTCGATTGTCTGTTCTCTCTTTTATGATATAAAAATAAGTTTATGAAAATCAACGCGTGGTCATTTAAAAGGCCTTTGAGGGTCAGAAACTGACCCACTGGTCATAGGTTCGCCACCACTGGTCTAGGCGGCATCTAGTTCAGTCATCAAAACCGGATGTGGGGTAACTTAGGTTAAAAACAAGAGGGTGGGGTATACTCCTAACACATGTGGAGAGAAAATGAGCTGAAAGGCAATAAAACGAACCAGCGTCCCTAACGCAGTGAAGGAAAAAAGCTTGGGAATCGGAAGCTTCGAGACGAAAGGCGTGGGTAGAAGCGGAAAGGATTAGCGCAAGTGAATCGCGCAATAACGGTGTCACTGTGTGATGAGAAAAGACAAATAGGCGATTTGAACACTTTTTTTCCGACCGTTTGAAACGAAAATTGGGCACGGATCTATAATTATTGTTAGCAAGCCTTATACCAATTTTTATTTATCAAAGCCGTAGGATTTACGAGTTACAATGTTTAGAAATATGTGATTATACAGACCGTCAGACGGTCAACCCTTTGACGGATTTGGCTCAAAATTTGTTTCGTACCTACATTCCTGATGATAACACTGTGTATCAAATTTTATTCCTCTATCTATTCAAGGTTTTGAATTATAGTGTTCACATAAACGCGGATAGATGGAGAGACAAACTTCTCGCAGATGGATTTTGTCCAAAATTTGACAGAAACCTACAAATTATGTGTCAATAACACATATCAATTTTCACCCCCGTAGCTCTAATAGTTTTCAAGTTATCGTGTTCACAGACATACAGGCAGACATAATTCCAAAGTTGTGTTTTTCGAACTCAGGGAGGTCTAAAACGTGGAGATTCGTCAAAATCTCGAGTTTGAATTTTTTGACGATTGCAATACTTTTTCTTCGTATACGAGAAAGTAAAAAAAGGAATTGGAAAAAAATGCAGAAATTTTAGAATAGATATTTATTTTACGAGTAAATTTAAAACGATAATTCGCTATCTCTGTAAATATTATTACATTACTGCTTCTTCTCTTATTGTACTTTTTGCAGCCAGACGCATCCTTTCTTTCGCATTCTCACTCTTACTAAAGTTTCTTCGGTACACTTTTAAAGGAAGGCTTTACCGCAACCCAGACATCACCATCCATTATAAATTACCGACCTTGTAATTCTTTTCTTCACGTTGGCAAGAATCAGAAATAGGATGGGTAGAGGTCCTGGCTGTAAAGTGGTTGCGGAAGAGTCTTGACTTTTTCGGCTCCTTTCCCGAAGACGAATTGAAAAAGACTCTATTACTGAAAGGTTTTCCACCTAACACATATGTATTACAATTAAAAGCCCTGTAGAATCACAGGTCTTAAAATTAGAGAATTCGTAATTGTTTTAAAGAGCTTCTAACCGGTGTAACGCACTTAAGGCACGCACCAAATCCTTACCAGTCTTACTGAATGGCAAGAACGAATGCGTATGCATGTATTTTTGTGTGTCACTTCGAGAAGAATCGGAAATGTAATGATTCAGATAGCGAATAATTGCTGTAGATTTAATCGTAAAATAAATCTGTATGGCCAAATTTGTGTTTTAATTTCAAACTTCCCTTCTTTACCTAAACTACATAGCAGCTTTTCTGACATCAATTTATAAATTGAACTAACTACACGCCGACATCAATATCTTGCCGTGATATAGCTTTGTGCGGAAATATGAGCTCTACTGACAATTATTTTGAGACAGATGTTATAAATGAATTAGTCATGTTACCTGAAATTGCCAAGGTCTTGATGACAATGATTGGTAGCCAACAGAGCAAGTCTGTTGCCACAATGAATGAGAATCTCTTTGCAATGGTTCTGTCTTGCTGTTGCTGTGAAGATCTCAGCCCCAGTTTCGATCTGCTGATCGTTATGAACATGGTGATGTAAGCATAACAAATGAAACCGAAGGCCACAGAGTTGAGACCGCAGAAGACCACCATCGAATACTGCCATCCTTTGGAGAACGGGTCATGTATCTGCAAAGGCAAGCACACGCCATTGTTGCCATAGTACTCGTCGCCGAAGTAGCCCAAGTTGAAAACTGGCACTATGGCGATTGTCGCTGCGGCCACCCAACTGGCAGCTACTAGTGTCCCAGCAAATACCATGGTTCGACGTCGGAGCACCAGAGGATACACAATGGAGAGATACCTATGAAAAGAAACGGGTAAAGGACTGAAATTTCTAAAACAAAGAAGACTCTCATTATAAGCGTAAGTGAAAAACTAACAATGACTAATTGCGGAATAACTAGGGTAAAGTTGTTTAAGTCGTACCCCCTAAGGAAAAAAGTGTACAAATTGCAGATATTTGAATACAAAAAAAGAAAAATACAGAAGAAACAGAAGAAGTGAACAATAGTGATAACAATACACCTTTTGCTCGCCAACGCAGCAGCATCCAGTAATTAAATCAATAATATTGTCCAATACTTGATTAACGAATTACTATAGACTCAAATAACAAAAAATATGTTATATTCATTAAAACACATGAAACAAAATAATTAGAATGGAAGAAATGGAAGAGAACTCGAATGGCGAACGTTTTCAAAGGCCAATTTCTAATTCAAAGTTTAATTAATTTTTAATTTTTGGTATCTTTTGTTAAATTATTTCACTTGTACATGTTAAAAATTGCAGGTTTTACTAAATCAAGGATTAAATTTTGCATTATTCGCAACTTCTATGAATATTGCAGCTAGTCAAACCAAGAAAGTTCAAAATACACGTACTACTCGTATGTCGAAGGAAATAAACAAATATTAAAGTAATAACTTCGGTACGACTCAGGAAACGGGTTCTTAAGTCGTACCACCTATATCCTAAGTCGTATCTTCGCAGAAAATGAAGCAAAACCCCCTTGTTTTACTATTCTTCGAGTAAACTATTCGGTCTTGAGTTAATCCTCAGTCGACCCTTTCGGCTTTCCATATTCATAATGTTTATTTAGTTCTAGAAGGTGACGTCGCAGTTTAGATTTAGGAATATTATATTTTCATTGAAGCCGATATCACAATTGGGTAATTTTCATAACGCTTCGTCCGTATCTTCTTGTCACTATTATATTCTTGTCTATGTCCGTATCTTCTTGTCTCTATTATGTTCTTGTCTATGCCCGTATCGTCTTGTCTCTAAGTATTATGGATAGGTTTTGCCACGTTTATGGACCCTGCCTTAAAATTGGAAAAACTTGATTTCACATTACATATTAAAAAGAACAATATTCTCTTTCTATGATTGATATGTATATTTAGATGTGTAAGAGATTCTTAAGGCGTTACTGGTACGATTTAAGCCTCGTTTGTGGTACTACTTAAGCAATGGAAAGTGTAAAATTTTAAGTAAGCATCATAGAAAGAATTAATTGAACCAGAGCGTCATTACTGCATGAAAGCAACTATTCAAATAACACAAAATAATACCCTAAGAAATAATAACATATTATTAATAATATTATTGCTGTACGTCTCAAGAAATACGCACGAAAACTATAAGAAAACTACTGAAAACTTATTCTTCTTCGAGGTTAGGTTGTAACGCATCGAAGCTTCGTTCTAAATAATGGAATTAACGTCGCCGATGCTAGTGGTTATCGCACTGACGTCAGCGTTGCTGATTCGACGAAAACAAAATCAGGCAGATACGACTTAGGCTGTGGTACGACTTGAGCAACGGCAAGTGTAAAATTTTCAGTAAGCATCATAAAGGAATGAATTGAACCATAGCTTCAATACCGCATAAAAGCAATTATTTAAACATCATAGAATGATATCCCTAGAAATAATAACATGTAATTAATAATATTATCAGTGGCGAATCCAGGATTCGGGTCTGGAGGGGGCTGAGGTCATACAAATTTTGCATCGTAGTGACGAATGTCAAACCTCAGGGCTTTTATAAACCAAAACAGTTTAACTTTACAGGCTTTCCTCTCATGACAATAAGAATCATAAATAACACTACAATACTTTCGATAATTTAATAAAAAATACAATGAAATAGCTGACCAAAAAATGTTTTCGACCGCACCAACGCTACAAGTGCAAGTGGAATGACTAGAAAAGTAGGAAAATTTTCGAGCCTGTCAAGTCAGAAAGCAATATTGTCACGATTTTATTACTATTATTTTAAAATGAAAATTAAGGTCAAACAGTTGTAGTGATTTTAAATTAAATCAAGAATTCTGGCTTAGCTCTGGGGGGGGGGGCTGCTGCCCGATAACCCCTCCCCTGGATTCGCCACTGAATATTATTGTTTTACGTCTTACGAAATATGCACGAAAACTATAAGAAAACTACCGAAAACTTATTCTTCTTAGAGGTTAGGTTGTAACGAATCGAAGCTTCGTTCTAAATAATGGAATTAACGTTGCCGATGCTAGTGGTTATCGCACTGACGTCAGCGTTGCTGATTCGACGAAAGCAAAGTCAGAATAGATACGACTTAGATTGTGCTACGACTTGAGCAATCTTACCCTACATTAAAAATGTGGTAGCGAAATTATAATATCAGTTAGACAGTTCAGCACTAACAGCACTAGACAGTTGGTTGGGTTTATCGTATAGCAACGGATTCGGAAACCCTCCGCGCCTTTTCGCACTCGCAGGGCGGAGTTATTTTCATCAAAATAGGGTGGAAAGTGAAGAATGGAAGGGTGATGTTTACATTTTACTGAGCGTGATCTAACAAAGAACTCCGGAAATGCGCTCATATGACTCATTGCCTGACACCCCTTTCCGGCGTTAAATGGTCCAAAAGTGGTAGTCTCGGAATCCGTTGCTGAACGGTATATGTTCTTAAATGCTTAAAAAATTATACAATAATCGTAATAGGCTATTTAATTTCCATTAATTTTTTTAAAGAAATTGAACTCATCTGTGCTGACAATTAAAATTTGTTAGAAACAAACTATAAATTGCTTACTGCTATCGGGCTCTAGGTTTTATTCATTGGTTTCTAGGTCGGGCTCTAGGAATTATTTGATGATTACAATATTTCGCATTAGAGAAAGTAAACAAAAGAAATTGAGTATAAAATGAATGCCTCATTTGCCAAATCGATTAACTCCATAAAACAAAAAGTAGAGAAAAGTGATAAAATACTATACATTGTTTTTAAAAATTCCTTTTAAATTATAAATTTAAATAAACGTAGTAGACTGTATTACTGCAGATGTATCTTTTATCTAAAGACATACAAAAAGTATAAGATTGAATATCCTTGGTGTAATCGTTATTATTACTACCTTTTTTGAGTGAGTAAGGGGGTTAATCAATTTAGCAAGCGGAAGAAAAGTATTAAATCGAATTCAATCTTCAAATTATTTTTTTTATTACGGAAAAATTGCTATTATTTTTACTTTATTTAAATTGATTCATCAGCAATATAAATAATGTATTATTTATTAAACAATGGCTACAAAAAATTTGTCATTTAGTGGTGTTAATCCTTATTATTAGAGAAATTTGTTTTGAATATAAACAGTTAGGAGTCAATCAAGTGCTTTGACACTAAAATTTTAAAAAATTCAGAAAGTGGAGTTAATCGATTTGGAAAGTCAGGCATTCAAATGATGAAAATCCCAAAATTTATTAAAAGAAAATTAGTTGAGCGTTGTCACTGTCTGTCGGTTGTAGAAAATAAATACATCTGCAAAATGCCTTTATGGACTTACCTGTCGGCGGTTATGATCGTCATGATAAAAATGGATGCTTCGCTGCTCAAGGTGCTGAGCATGCCGGCGAAAGTGCACTGCCAGCTGTGGCGCCAGCTGACGTCGTGGCGGATGTATTCGCCCCGGAATGCAACATCGTGTCCGGCGATGATGAACAAGTACAAGCACATCAGAAAATCGGCTATGGATAAGTTCTGAAATAGGCATTTTGAAAGGGAGATGTAAAGATTTATTATTTTTTTTTGCTTAAAGAATTAAGCCTGCCTTTGCACATTAAATTTCTAAAAGTCGACTCATTTATGAACTATACAGGGTTGTTGTGAAGTTCGCCACCTGAGAAGACCTCAGAGCCAGCTCTATGGCTCCAAAGGAAGCAAAATTTCACAGTATATTGTACAGCAACGGATTCGGAAACCTTCCGCGCTTTTGCGCATGCGCCGTGCAGAGTTATTTTCATCAAAATAGGGTGGAAAGTGAAGAATGGAAGGGTGATGTTTACATTTTACTGAGCGTGATCTAACAAAGAACTCCGGAAATGCGGTCATATGACTCATTGCCTGGCACCCCTTTCCGGTGTAAAATAGTCTAAAAATGGAAGTTTCGAAATCCGTGGTCATACTATAGTACATGTGATGAGCTCTAAAGCAAAATAAGGCCAAACCTTCTTAAAAATAAGGCCAAAAAGTGCCAAATTTGACAAATTGATTGAAAACGTCATTTGCTATTAGAAAAACAGCTATCCTTCATGAAAACGAATCCCACTTGATAGGCATATGTTCAATGTTCTATTATTAAACTAAAATTTAAGTGAAAGAAATTTCAAACATCCTTGTTCTATTCAGGAGCTATTACGTTTGACAGTTCATTATATATCATTTGAAATGTGTAATATCAAAAATTTATTAAAAAACAATAGAATAAGTGATTAAAAATTGTTCTATAAGTCATTAACGAAAATAAAGCTAAAAAAGGCGAAATATGAATTTAAGGCCAAGGGCTTTGAAAAAGGCCATATTTCCATAATTTGGCCTTAAAAAGGCAACCCTGCGCTCTAATGAAAACTGGAGAAAAGAAGAATAGAGTAAAGTTAAAATTTTCGCCAATAGGTGGCGCTGCGCCAATTTCTGAGGTGATTTTTTACATATTTTTTATATTACTACAGAAAAACTGAAGACTTCATTTGAATTTTTCTTTTCAGTTTCACCAAAAACGCTGCCAAAGTTTAGCTATCAAAATATCGTTTTTATGCAGGAATGTGCACACCTCACACAACTTTTTCTTCTTTTCATATAGAGCACCACTTGCACTATTTCCTAAATAAGTTTCGTTTCTTTTTCGTTTGGAGCCATAGAACAAACTGTAGAGCCTTCGGAATAGGTGAACTTCAATTTCAGCAACCCTGTATTTTGTTTAAATGTAACATTAATGCAGTTTTGAGTGATGAATTATAAAGTTGATCGGTACTTACGTATTAACGCTACCGAGGCTACAGATTGGCGGTAATGCGCCAATAAAGAGCAATCTTGGTTACAAAAACTGCCAAATTGGCGGCACTTAAAAACCGCCAAATTGGCGTTAATACGTAAGTGCAAAAACCGCCAAATTTGGCGGCACTTAAAAACCGCCAAATCTGTAGCTTCGGTGGCATTAATACGTAAGTACCCGTTTATCTTGTATTTGAAATTATTACAAAAAATAATAAATTTCTTTAAACGAGCAAGAAAATTTAGTTTCAGAATAAGAAGTAACAGATTGTACAATGTCTTTTGTCGATACCGATTTGAACTAACCTTTATGTAGAAGGAATGGATCCTGTTTGTATCCGTCAGCAGAGATCTGCTGATGACCACACTTGCGTTTCCGATGCACGCCAAGCCAGCCACGATCCAGACGCTTATACGAAGAACTATGCTGTCCAGCAGGTGGCTGAAGGAGCTGATTCCGTCGCTGTTGGGTTCGCACACTCGCACGTGCCGAGCGTAGGAGCAGAAATAAAAATTGGAGAAGTATCTGCGCAATCACAGAGTGCATATAGTTAATAACAGCCTCATCCTAAAACTAATAATCACATTAAAACAATTCAGACTTCCAACACTTGTGTAAGTAAGTACCCAGATAGCAAAGAAGGTTGCGGAAAGGTTGCCATTTCACTTTCCATAGGCTGTCCGCGAAAGCATTTCCGCGCAAACCGTTTCGGAAACCATTGCCGCAAGGTTTACATAGGAAAGCTTTTTATGAACTACCTCACCGACAAGGTCTGAACGACGAGTCCGCGAAAGCATTTCCGCGCAAACCGTTTCGGAAACCATTCCCGAAAAATTGACGTAGATAAGCTTTTTGTGAACCACCTGTCCAATCGTGTGTAGCCCCGTCTGATATAGTGGTTATCGTGTTTGCCTTACAACTCTAGGAACGCGGGTTCGATCTCCGGCTCGGAGGAATTTGAAGTTTGTAGGCGTACGGCTTTGAAAAGGGGGTGGGGTGTACGAAATGGGGGTTTCTTTCTGTATGAATACGGCTTCGGAGGGGGAAGGGGTTCTATTTTTTCCGCCGAAGGAGGGTTCTTAACAACCTTTTGAAAAGGCATGAAACAAGCTTGAGGAAAGCCTGAAACAAGCTTGTAATAAAAGCTTGGGGAAATCTTACTAAAATCCTTACAGGAAACCTTGTTTTTTGTTGACTAGCGAACCTTTCCGCTACCTTGCCGAAAGGTTCAACCCTTGTCATGGAAACCTTTGTGGCAACCCTTTACCCTTGCTGACAACAAGATTTCCAAAACCTTTTAGACAAGCTTTCTTTGCTATCTGGGTAACAAGTGCCCATAAATTTCATGCGATATTTAAAACAATTGTGATTTCTTAAGCATGTGCTATAGAACTAATCTGTAATAATGATTAGAAAGCTTGAGGTATCTTTTACTGTTTTTTTCTCTTTAAATTTTTTTTCAAAAATTTGAACGAAAAATTATTTATCAAGTGAAATATAGTTTTCAGATTCGATGTCTATCAATTAAGATCAGGATATTTGAAATCGATAGGACTACCATAATGGCTATTAGCATAACCGTAACGTCTTTGGCGATGCAACCGTACCGGGAAAAAGGTTGCATCAAATGTAGGAGATCCATAAATTAAACATTGGATTAAAGAATTCTAATAAAAGCATGATTTTAAAGTGCATCACAAAGAAAAACCCGGCCCTTCCTAGACATCCAGGTACTTTTGAAAGACCGACCGCCGCGAAAGAAAATATAGGCACTGTGGCAGACGCAAAATAGCCCCCATTACGAACGGCTCATGCGCCGACCCCCCATATTCAGGGGGTAAAACCAGTCATCGGAGAGGGGCCTTAAGAGCCACACTACCATTATTATATCCCACCTGGAAGCGAGAAACCGCTTATTTATATGGCAGGTTCTCAAACCCAAATCTGAGGTCCCTCCAAAGTATATGCCTACCTTCGGAGCACTTTTTTTGAAAAAAAGGAAATTTTTATTCAGCATTATGTTTCCAGTTATAATGGTGTATAAAACTGTTAATTCAAATGCCATTTTAATGAACACATATTTTCCAAATTTTGACCATTTTTGGTCAAAATTTAGTAAAAATTGACGTTTACGTCAAACTTCCTATAACAAATTCTAATGCATGTATTTCACTTTTTCTTTCAATAATATATTTTTTATACATTTATCTGTGTTGTGAAATCGAATATTTAGAGGACCTCTTAAAGTTACTGAGATATACCAAAGTTTGTATACGCAACGGCTTTTTGCAAGAAAAAACTATCACTTTTTCAAATAACAACAGCTCTAAAATAAATAATTATGCTACTAATAATAATTAAGCTATATTTGAGGTTCAGAACATACCTAGAGATGTATAGAACACTGTGATTAAATTTTATTTGAATATGTTAAAAACTTTTTAAGAAATGAGATTTTTTGTAATCCAACAAAATGAAAATGGCAATTTTCCAGAAAATTGCCATTAAAAAATAAAGATTTTAGAGTCGCACAAAAATTATATACATATTTTAACAACTTAAAATTCACAGTATTTGTAAGTTAAGCCTTCTTTGACTTAATTTTTAATTAATTTTGATTTTCTTTTAGCTTTACATTTTTTCTTGATAATTTTGTTTCTGGTTGGACTTGTCGCTTCGATTTCTTAATTCTCTCAATATCAATTTCTATATAGTTTTTTTAATAATTTCTGGTTCAAGTTTGACATTAAGATGGTTAACTACAGTCACCAGCCTTATATCGCCTGAATTGAATAATTAAACTGCTATCTTAGTACCTAATAACAGTGTTTGGAGTGAGCGAAATTTTCTTTAGGTAAAATATCCCGTAACTAGAGAAACAGTTGCTAGATACGCATAAAACAATAATAAATAAATAAATAAAACTTAATTCTATATTTAAAAAGTAAATTGTACATTCACATTGTCTAAGAGTAAAGAAATAGCCGTTTAGATGCGTTTTTCACATTTCGAAGACTTAGTTTCGGTTTCGAAAATTTCACTTCTGGTTCATAATTTAGGCAATAACTTCTAACTATCGAAGAAACTGAAGTAAACCTTTTTTGGAATCCTAAATGTATGTGCTTTAATACAAAGTAATAAGAAAATTTTCATGAAAACGTCGATTTTAGGGTAGGCACATACATGGAAAAAATTAAAAAAAAGTATTTGAGAACTATTTATATCGACAAAAATTGTAGCTGCAAGAGCTTCATTACAATACATGGCAACAAAGGAAACCATTAATTTACTGGCAAAATTGCTAATCTAGTGGAAAAGAAATACTGCGGTATTGTTCGAGTAATTAACGGTATTCAAGCTGAAGTGTGCTCAGTATCTCTCCTGCTGTAAGCCATTTCATAAAAAAACTTTAAGCTTTGGAATAATTACGCAGTAGAATTTTTTTCTATTGTTTGTTCCAAATTTTTTGTTGCAACTCCTTATCCAGTGATTAATTTACGGACAATAAAGTAACATCGCTTTTCTCCTGGCAGTGCAATTTTCCCCTATTAAAAATTATAAAAAAAGATTCCGTTGTTAATATGATCAGCAATAAAACTCAACTCTTCGAACTCAATTATCTAACAATATAAATATTTTTTTATATATTTTTACTATCCGATATATTTTTTTAATCTAATTAATTTATCACACGTAGAATATTGAGCATGTTTACATCAAATAGCAACTTGATAAACATAGGAACTGTTTTTAAGGACAAAAATATTTTGTATTTTGACAAAATTTACGTTCAGAAATTGCTTTTCTACCAGAGAATTTCAAACGCTTTTTAAATCTTTTACTATATAAAATACAATAATTGGATTTGATTAAATAATTTTTTTAGGTATTCTTGGCCGCTTTTGTCGGGTTTCATATAAATTGGTGAGATTAGAGGAATTCTAGAAAATTATGAATGAGCAATTCCTGCATATTTACAACAATAAATACTGTACAGCCTCTTTAGTACATAGTTCATTGGGCTGCTCCAAAATGATGATTGTTTGTTAAGAATACGATAATTCCCATGCTTTAGTTGTATAATACAATGGTGTAGATCTACTTCTTAATAAGATTTCATAAAAATTTAAAATATATTGCTATGCTTGATATGTGAGGCAATGTTAATGAATTTTAAAATTCTAATTTTTAAATGGTCAAACAACTCTCAATGATAATTACATCAATTTAAATGATATAATCCTTCTTGAGTAACTATATATGCAGATATGCTCTTGAAATTTTATCACAAAACATCTCTACTACTAATAAAGGAGAATGTGAGTGTGTCCGTGTGCTGGTCCTCTACAGGGCATGCCGCTAGACCTAGAGCTACGAAATTTGGCAGAACATTTTTTGGAGGGTGGGAATGTGCACCTCGGAGCCATTGTTTTGAAATTTTAATTAGAATTTTAATTAATTAAAAACTAAGCGAAATTGCGGCGTTTTTCCTTAATAGCCACCGAAAATATTACAGCACAAAAATTATTTTTAAACCATTTGAAAGTGCAAAAAATACCTTTCCAATGATATCAATTAAATATCCGTACATTGTTTTCTCGAATTTTAATAAATTTTTGAAATATTTTTGGCAGAATTTACAACAATACTTTTCATCATTGCAACGCAAACCGTTTCCATTGTTTAAACAAATATTTAATTGCATATTTTTCTTTCATTGTTGTAATCTGAGATAGGACTCTAATACATTTTGCTTTCATATTTTATTTCATCAAGAATTTTGTGAAATCTGTAAACCAAACTCTCCGAGATATTGCTTTGCTTGCATTAAGAAATACATCCATTAAGCTGAATGGTTATGTTGCTATGTTTTCATTCTTTTCTCAACATGTTTCAATTCAGCTAACATACCGCTGGCCATAAAATGCGCTGCATCATTTTAATGTTGAAATCAAATGCATATTTTACAAGAGGAATAAGAAAGTGAATATAGTGCCGACAACATGGAATTGGAGATTACATGACATGGTCAGTTATTTGACTCTATTAGGAACATTTATGTAGACAATGAACGGAAGAGGTCCAAGATCACTAATAGAACATGAGTTAAATACCTACCACAATCTGAAATTTAAAATTACGTTGTTAAGAGACCATGAGTGTAAAATGATGCAAGATTCCATTGAAATCATATTCCCGGTCGCATATAGGCATACTGTACTCAAGCAGAGCACCATTGTAACTTTGGAGGGCTCTGATTGGACAAGCGAATCTGACGGAACTATGCTTTGTTGTTTGTTTACCTTTGACCACGCTCTGCCTTATTCTTTCAACTAGCGATAGCGAAATGTTCTTTGTGTAATACGCCATCCCTATTCAGAATTCCAATCTTCCCCCTTCTTTTGTAAACGAAGTTGTTAAAATCGTTAAAGATGAAACCATCGTTCGAAGCAACCTTAAAAGTGTTTCCGATGTGTATTCATGGATAGAAGAATATGGAAGAACTTTAAACAAGATACGCGTGTCTCACTGTTGATGCGGTGTGCAGAAGAGTGGCGTCAGATTCGCTTGTCCAATCAGAGCCCTCCAAAGTTACAATGGTGCTCGTCTCGAGTACAGAATGCCTATATGCTTCCCGGTCAAGAAGCTGGTCGCCGAAGGACATAAAAGGCAATTCTCATTATTAGATGTATTTCGATTTTTGAAAATTATTTATTACATTAGATAAGATAAAACAATATAATATTAATAAATATAATAAAATGGCTGCATTTATTATACTTTTGGAATTTTTCTCCCTCTATAGGAAGGTTCTCAAAGAAATGTTTAGTTTTGTTTCGAAAATAAATTTGGTTAGTTTTGGTTGTACGCGCCGTTAAATTTTGCCTTTTTATTAAATCATCGTGAATAGAAGTCATATATTTAATTTTCTTTTTATTCCGTGTCATAATGGCGTGTATAAGAAACTCAGAGCAGGCGACATGCCTTCGAATACCTGTGTTGCAATATAGCTTTTCTTCAACAATGAAATGAATTAGACTGAACCGAGGAAAAAACAACGGCTCTTACTTCATTTTCATCGTCGCTGTTTGAACGTAAACACAACGCTTTATGAAATTTTCGTTGACGACACACATATTTTATACTTCCTAAAGAACTTTTCGGCTTTTAAGTCAATATTTGTGCATATATATATATTGTTACGTAAAACCGCAGTAATACTTTCGCCCACACAAGCTCGTAATCCTCTGTCGTAATAATATTTCTCTCTCACACTTGTGTTTCTTTTAGAAGTATCAAATAGAATGTCAAAACACGTCAAACAGGAAATGATGAAATATGATGTTGGGTATCATCATGGTTGGGTTGATGTTGTGTAAGAAAAATATAACTTTCTGATATTTTTGGGAAGGAATAAAACTTGGCAGCTGAAGCTACAGCAAAATTGCGAAATTAAATTTCCAAGTACTACAAATAATTTTGAAGTGTTCTATATTTAGCGACTTCTTATTAAGACTTTTACGCTCAAACAAACTTCAAAATGATGTTATTCTTACTACTCTTCTAGAAACTTTCTTCGTGCTCCTTTGAAGCGTCATGTGGCATTATATTTTGCCTCAATAGCAAAATTCATTTCGGTATGCCTGAAGGCGATTCCTTTTGTCTCGAGATATAGGGAAAAGAAAATTTCTTCCTCTAATTTCATAAGGATTGGAGCTTCTAGGATGAAAGAGAATACAATTTATGAGGGTTTTCCAGCAACACATGCATATGTTAAAAGGCACTCGAAGTTGGGGGTTGAAAATAACCTTTCAGCCTAAAATTTCTAAGCAATTGTAACTATCGAGAATTTATCAGTTCAAAATTTGTTCGTTATGATGAGGTGATAATTCGCCTAATTTAAATATTTAAATCATTATGGAAGTTATGGGGAAATGAAAATTTTACCTCCACCACTGTTCCCATCTTCTTTGAGATGGATTGCACATCTACGAACTCAGCCGAGATTTTCACCCCAATACAACGTATCGCTTGCCTGTTCTAATCCAATTAAATTACTCTCCGTGATCGGTGAAGATCTGCAGAGCTTTTTCTAAAGTCATATCATAGGAAGCGTTGCAGGTAGTATAAGTCAGTGATGGGAAGCGTTGTAAGTAGTATAAGTCAGT
>BGPR01009606.1:29957-56662 GCA_013235015.1 Araneus ventricosus
AAGTGGGAAGTATTCTATAATACCTCAAACTGCAATAAATTACTATGAAAATTGCGGGAAGCCTTAGGACCGTGATGGAAAGGGAGGCAAGAATAATAATACAACCTGCAATAAATTGCATTTGCCATTTGTAGCCGTTCTAGAGAACTAGTATCGGAGCTTTTCCTTACATTTATGTATTTTTGTAATAATGCAAAAAATTGCTAAAAAAATTTCTGTAATCATCAGGATGATAGAGGAAAGGAAAAAAAGATAATAATGAGTCCGCTAATAATAAGTCTAAAATTAATTATTAATAGAGGCGAGAAATGGATGCATGGCTATGATTATAAGAAAACGAAAATACTTATTTTCTAACTGAACGCCCAGGTAATACGAGCTGCAGGGAACAACTAATTATTTTATCGCAAATGTAGATATAATTTTCAAGAATGGAAAGAGCACAAAAAATATTTACGAAACCTGCCATGTTGAATAGAATTCTATAGGGTTGTGTGGGAGTTTAAAACTATATAGAGGAATATGGACAAAAATCCCATTATATATAAATTTTATATATAGAAATATATAAAGGTTATCTAGCGTAGTATATTTGTAAACTAGTCTAGTATGTATAAAGCTTTTATATTAATGTACTTCAAATATACAATATTTCAAAGCGCAATTGTATTTCAACGAAGGATTTTACAATTTCATGAAGAGAATTCTAAAAGATGTTCAGAAATCGATATTTTATTCCCGAAACGATATAAAATTTTAAGAAAAGGCAACTTATTTTAAAACACATTAGAGCTACAGAGGACAGAAGCTCTAAATTTTGATTCTACAAAATATAACTTGAAGCTATACTATTAGTTCTTTGGATATAATTCTCGTGTTTGAACAGAAAAATTGCATATTTATGAAATAAACATAAGAAAATACTACTGTCTTGGCAAATGGCATATTTATTTTAAATATGGTGGGAATATTGACTCTTTATTTTTATTCAAAATCCTTAAAAGGGAGTTTTCGTGTACCGACAAAAATGCGTAGGAAACAAATAAGGAAATATAGGAAAGTGGAAACCGGCTGTTAAATTTTAAAAATAAAGTGTTATTTTATTTTAACTGGTTTAATCTGAGATTTTAATGCAAAGCACTAATTTTTTTAATAAATAAAAAAATTTCAGGTATAAGCTTTTATTCAAAATGCACTTTAAATGAGAAAATACGTTTACACATTATAATTTCTTCAAAATGAACTGAAAAGTAAAAAATAATTTTTCTGATTGCAATAAAATGCACGGTTCTAATAAAAGCGTGGGCGCCTTATATAGCAAATATATTTTGTTTATATTTCTTTAAACAAATGGAATATGCCTAGAAGGTAAAGGCGCCCACACTTTTATTCGAACCATGCGTTTTATTGTAATCAGAAAAATTATTTTTTACTTTTGCGTTCATTTTGACGAAATTTTAATGTGTAAACGTATTTTCTCATTTAAAGTGCATTTTTAATAAAAGCTCATACCTTAATTTTTTTATTTGTTTATTTTATTTTCTACTTTTTAGTGACGGCTGACACTAATACACACGACATGTTAGGCAGAGTAAACCAAATTTAATTATTGAACTCTCCAATATAAAACACATATTAAAATTATTATATACATATGTACAATTACATTTTTAAAATGATTTAATGACATTAACTTTCTGAATTATAAATCCGTAATATATTACAATTATTTTCAACAATGTAATAGGGAAAAAAGAGAATTGATCTACACAACTTTCTCTTTTTGCTTTGAGTGGCAAACGTTTGACGCACACGAAGTAAAAAAAATCTGGTTGTTGTGTGTGTGTGTGGCGAATTCTAATAGAAAGTAAACGCAAGACGCGTAGAAACACGATCTATTACGTCATTCATAAGTGGAGCGCCGGAAGTATAGCTTATTCTCTGTTAGCTTCGTGGTGTTGTTACAACCCTACGTAACGTGAGGTTACCACCTTCCAAACTTTATCGCCCAAATATAGGGCTAAAAGTTTAATAAAATTTTTAGGTTTAAAATAGGTGTAGATTGCAAATTTTTTTGCATAATATTGTATTGTCACTGGAAACCCAACACTGTGCTCAATTTCAAAGCTGTAGCTCGATTGGAAGTGGGAAAGACATATATCTAAAGATTTAAGGACACGACACTCAAGTTCAATGAAAGCTTATAAAAAAGCGAAAGCGTTTACTTTCTTAGTTAGATGTGCGCTGTATAAGTATATTAACTTGCTGATACTAATCTAAATTAGGAAATTTTGATTGTCACATTTTGATTAGTAGGTATGTCACAGTTAATGACGCAAGACCCATGATTTAGGCTAAGCTGAGCCATTGAGTTAAAACAGACTCGATGATGGTTAAAAGACAAAGTCGCCTTTTGATCAAAAATATCGTATCATAGAGGAACATCTAATCAATCGCACATAAATGCAAAATGTGGTAATTGGCTTAAAAATTAAAGTATTTGTGCACCAAAATTACCTTAAGATAACCTTAATTTTGCTACTGACGGTGTCATTTTACTGTGATGCTGGAGGAATAAACTAGAAATGAACTATAATAAAAAATCTATTCAAAAGCCCTTTGCAACGACGTATTCATCGAGCGCCATGTTTCTGATTATATATAAGAATGTTTATATTATAATCCGTAATCGAATACAAGAATGAAAATATCCGAAATTTAAAGATTATGTCAAATTCTTCGTGTGTTCCAGTCAATTGAAGTCTCATTTGGGTAGTGATTGAATTTCAGTTTTAGAAAATATGGGTAATATAATACATCCAGGAATTGTTACAGCCATATATTACATTGAATTTCAATTTTTTTAAAAGAACATGAAAAATGAAGGAAAAACAATCCTCCTATTTTATATTGAAATATGGATAAATTAAAGTTGATTGTCAACAGCTAATAAATAATCAATGCATTTTAAGAGTAAGTTTTAAGTTTCTTGAAATTTTCAGGTGATATTTTTTAGTTTTAGAAATCTGTTATGAATTGTGGTGTGGCCAGAAAATAATAGAACAGATGCTTTTAAATCATTCATTTTTAATCTTTCACAATTTTGATACTATCACCTCCAATACACAGCCTCGAAAAAAAAGTATCCATCCAGTATTATTCCACCGTTAATCATTTTATCTTAAAACAAAAGGTACCAATTTTCAGGAAATAACGTCTATTAATAGATTCCATATCTAAAAAGTTCAAAAGGAGTCGTCTACATATTTATAATTGCGCTAACTTCCAAAATTTCCAATAGAAACACATATTTTTCTTAAAATATTTCGAATCTACATAAAAAATTATGCTGGAATACCAAGTTTCATTATCCCAGCATTTTTTGATTCGGAATTATACGCAAATGAAATTTTGAGTTTCTAGTGTTAAAGCAAAATTTTGAATTTTTATTGATATCTTGAGAAATAATGTAACTATTAACCTAGAATTTTTTTGTGGTAGTATGAAATATTCTACACATTTTACACTTTTATTTTTTACTTAAAAATAATTTTGAGTATATGAAATATTTTATCAAAATTGATGTTAAAAATTTTTTGAATAGCAACACTTATAAATTTTAACAGTAATCGAAGCAGATAGCTATTTGATAAGCCTATGCAAAATTTCAGTATATTCGTACGAGAAGTTTTGAAAGTTATATTAAATTTTCAACTTTCGCTGTTAAACGATGCCCTGAAGGAGGCGTCATTATTTTGAAAACGTTCTCATTATTAAATATAATCATTACACCACTTTATTTTTTAAAATTTGAATATATAAATATGTAACTATTTAGATAAATAAATTAAAATTTATAAATTAAAGTGGTGTAATATTATACTATTTATTTTTTTACGCTTCAAATTCTACCGATTGTAAAATGTAGATCATTACTTTGAAAATAACATTTAAAGTGCGAAATAATTTAAAATACTACTACTGACATTTCAATGCAAGCAGAGAACTTCTCTATCTACATGTGGAGACGACCCCTTTTCTATTTAGAACACAAAGAGTCGAATATCTTCCGATATATTCATAGAATATTAAGCAAAATTTAATTAATCCAAATTAAATTTCTAGCTTCTAATGTTAAAGTAAAATTCTGTATTTTTATTGATATCTTGAGAAATAATATAACTATTGACCTAGAATTTTTTTATATACTAGTATGAATTATTCTGCACATTTTACACTTTTACTTTTTTATTTTAAAATAATTTTGAGCACATGATATTTTATCAAAACTGATGTTGAAACACTTTTCAATAGCAGCACTTATAAATTTTAACAGTAATGGAAGCAGGTGACCATTTGATAAGCCTATGCAAAATTTAAGCATATTCGTTCGAGAAGTTTCGAAGTTACATCAAATTTTCAATTTTCGCTGTAAAACGATGCATTTAAGGGGGCGTCTTATATTTCGAAAACGTTTTCATTATTAAATATAATCATTACGCCACTTTATTTTTCAAACGTAAAAAGACACAGATTTTAACTATTTAAATATATTTTTTAAAACTTTATAAATTAAAGTGGTGTAATATTAATCGATTTATTTATTTTACGCATCAAGTTTTACCGATTGTAAAATGTAGATAATTACTTTGAAAATAACATTTAAAGTGCGAGATAATTTAGAATGCTACTATCGACATTTAAAGACAAACAGAGAATTTTACTAAGTAAATGTGGAGACGACCCCTTTTATGTCGAGAGCACAAAATATCAAATATCTTCCAATCTATTAACGATATATTAACCAAAATTAATATCCTGGGGTATTTTTTCATGAGAAATTTATTTATGGCATCAAAAAAGGGTGCTGCCGTTAAGAATTTTGAAGTTAGTACCATTTTAAATATGTAGACGACCCCTTATGAAATTTTCAACCTTATATCCTTTTAGTTTACGTTATTTCCTGTAAAACGGTATCTTTAGTTTTAACAAGCGATAATTAGCGTCGGAATAATTCTGGGTGGTTTCTTTTTTCCGAGACTTCACTTCCCTTTTCGATTCCTACATCGCTCTATATGAGTTTCCATTGTTCGAAGCATTGCTTCAGGACATTTCCTAGAAACCTTTTCATCACCTCCGCCGCTTTTTCTTGCCCTGAACTTAAAGTCTCAATTTTAGTACCTTTTCAGCTTTGGCATGATTATGGAGGAATAAAATGAAGTGTAATCTGGGATTTTAGTATTATTAGTCCAGATATCCTCAATATTATTAGTCTAAACAGAGTTTTGTTCTGAGATTTGTGTGAACAGATCAATTAATTTGTTAGTCGATTCATCTCCCTCATTATTAGTCCGGATATCTTTAATATTATTAGTCTGGAAACATAGTTTTGGTCTATGACTTGTGTGAACAGACCTATTAATTTGTTAGTAGATCCATCTTCCCCTTTCCAAAAAAAAGATTTCAATAGGCAAAATATGGTCAGTAATAATGCCTTTGAATTCATTTTTCCAGAAGCAAATCCAAGAGACCCCTCTTCACCAAACTAAAACAGTGCCATATCATAACTGATTCACCTCATAAATGACGTTCTGAGGAAAAATTTTCCCTACCTCAAATCACGACATTTATACTTGCAGCCATCAGGAATATCCAAGTGCCATTTCTTTTCAGCAGAGAAAGTAACCTGCAGCCATTGGTTGTCACAAAACATCACTTCCCTTGCAAATTCTAAACGCTGCATTTGCATCTGAACAGTAAAGGCGTTTTAGGCAACTCTGCTGATACCGGAAATTCCTAGATAGACTATTAATATTCTTCTTCTTTCAAACATTTAAACGAGTCCTTAAAGAAGTCTCTTGACATGAGTATTTTCCGGTTGATGTTAATTTCAAAACATTCCTTTCATATCTAAGTGACAAGACTTTATATCAGCCTCTAGCGTTTTTTGTCTCATGCCAAACTTTAAAACCAAAAAGATTTTGAAAGTTTATATAAAGGGTGAGCAGTGGCGGCTCTTCCATAAGAGCTGAAGTCCCCCCTGAAATTATTTTAAAAGATTGTAGTTTCGTTTTCATTCTAATCGGCTTGCTTTTCCACTTTGAGAATTCAGTGATCAACGGAAATGGCAAAAAAGTAATAAAAAATGCAAAAAGAAGACGGAAAATCAACCAAGAGTTAAGAGGGAGACAGACCATAAGCTGCATAAAGTTTTTCCCCTCCTACGGAACCGATATTAATGCAAAGAGCAACGCGAAGGGGGAGAAAAGCAACCCTTTCTCTACTTGAAATTGCATTCATTTGAGCTGCATTTTCAGCTCTCAATTGGTTCCTTTTTCGCTTTTTCTCAGTAGTTCAGTTTTTAAATCCAATTCTGGAGGGGTTGTATTTTTTTGCTTCTTAATATTTTTCGGGTGCTGATTACGATTCTGTGGTTTGCCACCAATAATTTTTGTTGGAATTTTAGTTACAGCCAATATATATATATATATATATATATCCTCCAGTGTTTTGCTTATAACTCAAAAACTATCAATTTTTAGTATATCATTATTATATAGAAAAATAATCAGCACAAAATTTCCTACAACTATAAAACTTTTGCAACACTGCTTGTTTCTGAGATGACGACCAGCCACTGAGGGTGAGTCATATGTTTCAATACAAATGGTGAAAGTGGTGATTAATGTTTATTTTATCCATACAAATAGTATTATACGATGCTATAGTTACAGGATACGTTCCACATGTCTCCCTCCCATGTCCACATACAATGGCAGTCGCTCTAACCAGTTTTGACCAGAGGCATTCTCGCTCACTCACAGAACTCTACCCTACAGTCAGGATTGTTCTCTATCAGATATTGCAACATCTGCAGCTTGTGTGGGTGCCACTTATTAGCCGCGAAATGCTCACGACACTGCTTTGGCTGATTCCCATTTGCGCAGGGGGACTTCGTGTCCCTTTTGTCGGACACCTGGCCATCGCTGCTAGCACCTGTGTTGACGTAACTTCATCTGTTGACGTCTTTGGTCTTCCAGACTTCTTGCATCGGCGACAGAACCTGTCCTTTTGAATTTCTTGATAAGTTTTGCCACGGTGTCATGTGTTTATCTGCGTTCTGTGCGTTGCATTGGAAATTCGCGCTACATGGCGGGTGGTACCAATCCCAGCCAACGTCAATCCGTTCTTCCTTCGGGCTGCTACCTTATGTTTTGACGTACCTTCTATATGTTGCTCCTTTTTGCATCGGGTAGAACCGAATCCATTTGAATTTCTTGATAAGTTTTGCCATCGGTGACATGTAACCATTTAGTCGTTCTGTGCGTTAGCAATGAAATTCGCGTTACATGTATAAAGAATAATCGGCCATCCAGACCATGACATAACTCGTTCTTCCTTCGGGCTGCTATCTACTTATGTTTTGAATTATTCATCTGTTGCTCGTCTTTTTGCATCGGCGAGCAAACTCATCCTTCTGAATTTCTGATAAGTTTCTGCCACAGGTGTCATGTTTATTCATGCTTCCCAGTCAATGATTGCAGTGAATTTCGCGTTACTGGGATTACCTATCCAACAACGATAACTCGTTCTTCCTTCTGGCTGTTACTTATGTTTTATTGATACCTCCTTCATCTATTGCCGTCTTTTTGTGCATCAGCGACAGAACTGTCCGCTTGAATTTTTTAAAGTTTATGCCATGGTACATAAGTTTTTATCTGCGTCTCATGTGGCTGCTTGAAATTCGCGCTAGCATGAGGGTGAAATCAAACCCCAGCCAATCTTGGCAATCCTTGTTCTTTCCTTCTGGCTGCGTATTGATGCAGTTTCTGATCGTACCTTCATCTGCTTGCGTCTTTTTGCATCGGCGCAGAACCTGTCCCTTTTGAATTTCTGGCAAGTTTTGCCACGGTGTCATGTATTTATCTGCGTTCTGCGTTGCATTGAATTGCGCTGCCATCTGGCAGGGTGACCAATCCCAGCCAACGTCAATCCGTCCTTCCTTCGGGCTGCTATCTTATGTTTTGACGTACCTTCATCTGTTGCTCGTCTTTGTGATCGGCATTGAGAGACCTATCCATTTGAATTTCTTGATAAGTTTTGCAGGTGTCATGTGTTTATCTGCTTTCTGTGCGTTCTGAAATTGCCTACATAGTAGTACCAATCCCAGCCAACATCAATCGTCCTTCCCTCGGGCTCTATCTCGTAACGGACGTACCTTCATCTGTTGCCGTCTTTTTGCATCGGGGACAGAACCTGTCCTTTTGAATTTCTTGATAAGTTTTGATACGGTGTCATGTGTTTATCTGCGTTCTGTGCGTTGCAGTGGAAATTGCTACTGGCGTGAGTCGTACCAATCCTAGCGTCAATCCGTTCTTCCCCTTCGGCTACTACCTTATGTTTTGATCATACCTTCATCTGTTGCCTATCTTTTGCATCGGCGACAGAACCTGTCCATTTGAATTTCTATAAGTTTTGCCACGGTGTCATGTGTTTATCTGCGTTCCATGCGTTGCGAAAATTCGCGTTATCATAGCGAATGGTACCAATCCAACCAACAAACTGTTCTTCCTTCAGCACATATCTTATGTTTTGACGTACCTTCATCTATGTCCTCTTTCTTTGGCTAAAGGCAGAACCATTCCATGAATTTCTTGATAAGTTTTGCAGGTGTCCATGTGTTTATCTGCGTTCTGGAAGTTTGCAATGGAAATTGCGGTTACATGCGGTGGACCAATAATCCAGCCTAACTAATCCGTTCTTCCTTCTGGGCTGCTTATCTTATGTGACGTACCTTCATCTGTTGCTCTTTTGCATCGGCGACAGAACCTGTCCATTGAATTTTGATAAGTTTGCCACGGTGCTCTGTGTTTATCTGCGTTCTGTGGTTGCTGGAAATTCGCGCTGGCGGGTGGACCAAACCCAGCCAACGTCAATCGTTCTTCCTTCGGGCTGCCTTTATGTTTTGACGTACCTCATCTTGTTGCCGTCTTTGATCAGACAGAACTGTCTTGCAATTTCGAAAGTTTGCCGAGGTGCATGTATTTATCTGCGTTCTGCGCGTTGCATTGAAATTTGCGCTACTGGCGATGGTACAATCCCACATACGTCGATCGTCCTTCCTTCGGGCTGCTATCTTATGTTTTGACGTACCTTCATCTGTTGCCGTCTTTTTGCATCGGCGACAGAACCTGTCCATTTGAATTTCTTGATAAGTTTTGCCACGGTGTCATGTGTTTATCTGCTTTCTGTGCGTTGCATTGAAATTGCGCTACATGGTAGTACAATCCAATAACATCATCCGTCCTTCTCAATGTCTATCTCATGTTTTGACGTACCTTCATCTGTTGTCTTTTGCATCGGGGACAGAACCTGTCCTTTGAATTTCTGATAAGTTTTCCAGGTGTGTCATGGTTTATCTGCTTCTGGCGAATTGCATTGGAAATTGCGCTACGCTGGCGGTGGTACCAATCCCAGATACGCAATCGTTCTTCCTTCGGGCTGCTATCTTATGTTTTGACGTACCTTCATCTGTTGCCGTCTTTTTGCATCGGCGAGCAACGAACCATATCCATTTGAATTTTTGATGGTTTGCCGGTGTTTGTGTTTATCTCTGCGTCATGCGTTCGGAAATGCGTACATGGCGGTAGGCCAATCCCAGCCAACGTAACCTGTTCTTCCTTCGCTGTATCTATGTTTTGACGTACCTCATCTGTGCCGTCTTTTTCATCGGCAGACAGAACCTGTCAGAATTTCTTGATGTTTTGCCACGGTGTCATGTGTTTATCTGCTTTCTGTGCGTTGCATTGGAAATTCGCGCTACATGGCGGGTGGTACCAATCCCAGCCAACGTCAATCCGTCCTTCCTTCGGGCTGCTATCTTATGTTTTGACGTACCTTCATCTGTTGCCGTCTTTTTGCATCGGCGACAGAACCTGTCCTTTTGAATTTCTAGGTAAGTTTTGCCACAGTGTCATGGGTTATCTGCGTTCTGTGCGTTGCATTGGAAGTACGCGTGCGACGTCAGACTCAGAAATAGCCAATTTTTATATCAAAAATATATTTATTTAGCTATTAACAAAATAAAGTGTTTTTTTATCGTACAAGCAATTTGAAGAACTGAAGTTTCAAGCTGAAATATAAATAATCACAATTATTCACATTACGTGCAGTCTGTGCCTCGGGATCAGATGCATAAAAAAACACTGGTAAAGTCGTTTTAGTCCAGTATTTAAAATATAAGATTGAAGACTGAAAACAATTCGTTACACGAGCTACATGACGGATGGTACTACTCCCAGCCAACGGAATCCCTTCTTCGTTCCTTATTGGAATCTTTTTTCAATTAATTTACCTTGATGAGAACGAAAAAGAAATAAGTCACCGTTTTTACTGTTTGTATAGGGGGACTTCTGACTAGGCATGGCGGTTTTTCCAAAAAAAAAAAAAAACGGTTTTCGGTTAAAACGGTTTTTTCACCTACGGTTTAACCTGGGACTTTAAACCGCTCAAAATAACCGTTTTTTTTAAAAACCTGTTTTCGTTTTTTTTAAAGCAATGTTTGTGCACAGAGTTTATTATTAATAATAATATACAATAAGTAAGTATTACTACAATAACTAATTAATGCAATAAGTAATGATTATAAATAAGTAATTAATACAATATGTAATAATAATAAATGAGTAATTATTGCAATAAGTAAGTATTAGAGATAAAATTTTTATATATTTTCTTGAAATTAATTCATTGGTAATTTTATCTCTAATCTGCTCTTAAAGACTCGTTCAGCAGTGAGTTAGTCGTAGTCGACATCTCTCGTGCAACCAACATCATTCAACAGATACTATCTTTCGGCCACAGAACTTCTGACTAAGATAAATGTTTTTACAAAAACAGACTCGTTTGCAGACAAATTTTATTAGAATAGTTTTGTAGGAAATCAATCCATTGGCGAATGTTTATCTGCGCATTAAGACTCTTTCAGTAATCCTCCAACCAACAGACGCCTCGAGGAAGCGGTTGTCGGTGATCGACCTAAGATGATGAAATTCAAAGATTTATGACTTAGCAAATTCTAGTCTAGTCGAAATTAAAATGGAGCCTATCTTCCGATCCGATTTTTGGATTTAAACCTAGGGGAAAAAACCCTAAAAAACAAGTTAACAGAAAAAAAAAACGATTTTCGGTTTAAACCCGTTCGGTTTTCCCATCCCTACTTTTGACTCACTCTGTAGATCATAACATTTCATTTGCAACAAACTTGCTGTACTCTCCTTTTGATCAGTGTATATCCAAAACGAAATTGATTAGACGAATTGAAACAAATTTTTAGTTATTTATTGAAGACTAGCAGTACGCGCACGGCGTTGCCCGTGGAATCAAGACTTTAACAAAATGAAAAAAAAACAACAACCCACAATGAATAGAAAAGTTTTGCCAAAATCAAAACAGATCATATTTGATTTTCCTCTTATTTTTTCGCTACAGTACAGAGTACGTTAATCAAACAATATACAAAATGGAACGTGAAAATAGTTATTACACAGAAACAAAAAATATAATGGATCAATAATAATCGAATATTCACATTCAGGTGAAGGTCATGACGTCTCTGCGTCCGCCAATCAAGAATTACCAGTTACGTTCCGAAGAGGTGCCGCGTGAGGAACTCGATCGAAGATAACTCTCAGCCGCAGAGAAATTAATTTAAAAGATATTTTAACCGTTCTTTTTTAAAAGCCACAGAACTCGTTCTAATTATAAGCTGAAGAAATTGAAATTAAGAGTGTTATTAGAAAGTCGGATGCAACAAATTTGAAAACAAAAGTAACACCTCGATGGCAAACTGGGTTTTTTTTAAAATTTCTCAAATTCAGTAAATTATGTTAGAAATTAAAACTAACTTCATTGGGAAATCGCGTGCTCTTCCGATGGTGTATCTATTTTTTGTCATTTATCCGAAACCATTATATTCAGAAATTAGTGCGAAAAATCAACCAAAACAACACAAAACATTAAATAAAAAAATTCTAGATTAAATTTTAAAATTTCATAGCTGTAAATGCGATAGATTCGTCTGGACATCGCAGACAAACACACACACACACACACACACACACACACACACACACACACACACACACACCACACACACACACTACACACACACACACACACACACACACACAAATATTGCCTTTTATAAGTATAGATGATGCTCCCGAATGGAGACATCCGACGAACACGAACGAATGTCTGTCGCCAATCTGACAAACCAAACATTCTTACAGAACAACCCAGGGTTACCAGATCAAAATAGCAAAATAAGGCCAAATCTTGTTAAAAATAAGACCAAAAAAGGCCAAATTTAACAAATTGACTGAAAACCTTATTTGATATTAGGAAAAAATGCTATCCTTCATGTAAACGAGTTCCACTTGTAGGTACATGTTCAATACTCTATTATTAAACTAAAATTTAAGTGAAAGAAATTTAAAACATCCTTGTTCTATTCAGAAGCTATTTCGTTTGAGAGCTCATTATATATCATTTGAAATGTGTAATATCAAAAATTTATTACAAAACAATAGAACAAGTAATTAAAAATTGTTTGCAAAGTCATTAACGAAAATAAAGCCAAAAAGGCCAAAATATTTAATTTAAGGCCAAATGGAAATTCCTAAGGCCAAGGGCTTTGAAAAAGAAATTTAAAAAGGCCAATATGGCAACCCTGGTTCAACCGCCAAATCGGCGTTGGGGGTTACAGTTAAAACAATCTTTGCAACACAGGCGCCAACACTTGCTACTTATTTCTTTGTTAGACAAAAGCTTGAAACTGGCCTTTTTCAAGTTGAGATATTTTTTTTGTCATTATTAAAAAAAAACTAATATTTCAGTAGAAAACACCCCAAAATTTTAGATACTTCAATGACTTTAGCAATCGTAAACGTTAACAATTTTATGTATAAATATTTTAAATTTATAAAGGTGGCATTAAGGTTTTTAAATGAACTGAAATAGTGTTGTTTTTGTTTTCTTTTCGTAATGAAATTCTGATATACCTTTTATTCACTTTTTTATTAACATTTCCACTTAATATAAGGACACAGTATTTATCTACTGATTTTAATTTTATCGAGAAGACAAACTTTTTTCTAGCCTTAAATCTTTTATAAGCGGTGTATAAGCGCACATATTTTGAACCTTTTTCTTCAAATAAAAAAAAAGCTCATATAATGAATACTGGATTTTTTTTGTCTATGAATGTATGTTTAAAGTACAATATGTTTCATATATTGTATTATGACAAATTTATTCAATTGGAACGAGTAATTTTCAAAGTAAAAAAACATTAAAATTTTTTTATGTCGGAAATTGCTTAGTTTTCATCTATGTCTTAGAAATTCAACAAAACTATCAATAATCATATTTTTTCATTTCAAAACTTTAATTTACTGCTGTTATTGCATCTGAGAAAAAAGCTTCATTCTCTTTTTCTTCGAAAGCAAATTATTAATTATTTAAGTTATTATTAGATACGGAGTAAATAATTTTTTTTTGATGTCAGAGCATCTTAGTGTACGGAATGAGTAAATTAAAAACCGCGAAGGATAAAAAACCCTTACCTTTTTAAGTCTATGCTATTTTTATAATTGTATTCAAGTCAACAGTAATTACGTAAAATATACCATTTACTAACTCAGTTTGACAAAAATAGATCTGTAATTTAATTGGATTCTATAACTATTATTTCATTTCTTTCAGGTTGCCAGTATATTTTCATTTAAGATAATTGAACTAAAATAATAAATAATGACAAAGAGTTTCTTTCGGGTGGGGTATGGGATAATGGAACAACATGTTAAGATGATATTTATTGATAATATTTTATCGTAATATACATATTTTTGGACTAAAAAAAATCGCTGCACACAAGTAGTTCTGGATTTAGCTTATTCCAAGTCTTCCAAGGTCTGACGAATACCTAAATTGCTATAATTAAGTTTTGGTGTCGTTTTTTTCTAAAAAAAACTATCAATGTAGATATGTGGCGATTATCAATATCTAGACGGCTGTGTAGCGCTACAAGTGATTTGTAAATACTACAACTTCTTCTTCTACTAGAGTTTTCTAAACATGTTGTTATTTGCTGCGATGAAAGAATATGGAGGCCTTTCTAGGAGGGTGCCATTTTTTTCCCTCTTGACCGAATCGGATCGGCAATAATTTTAGCCCGTCTTTTGACGGCAATTTTCATCTCTCTTTTGATTTCGGATTGTAAAGAACTTTGGAATGAATAGGGGACAAAGGCCTTTGTTGCTGAAAATCCCCCCCCCCCAATCGAATCAAATCAAATTTGCTGCGAATAATTAATGTTTGTTTAGTGTTAAGTTTTTAGTTGATAAATTATCTTTTTTACAAGATAGCTCTAGTGATTTAACACATTACAACATCGTCTACAGATATTTCCCATATTTGTACGACTAATCGTAATAAAATACACAGAGGGAATTTTTAATTTCTGTGTTATTGTATCTCATAAAAACATTTAATATATTGTTACAAAAATCGTCTAATGGTTGTACGTAGATGCAGTCCCACAAGCAGGATATTAAAAAAATAAATGACTATTTATTTGACGAATATTCCAGAAAAGCAAAAAGAGCGCCGATAACAAAAAAAGCAGCACTTTCATAAACTAATAACTCAGCATAACTCTAATAACAGGCAGCAGATCACTAATAAAAATCAGTCACAGCTAGTATCACTCACAGTTTAATAGCACACAATGTCTCAGTTCACCTGTTTCAATGCTGTCTAAACTCGAACTGACTGACTCTTGGTTTGAGAGCTTGCGTTTATATCTTTTTAAACAGGAAGTGACGTCACATAGTAACCTCTAGAAGGTTCTTGATATTTCCGGCTCCTAGTGGAGATAAGCTTAAATCTCCTGCATTTTCTAGAAGTTTCGTTTTGTCGCCAAAGTCACCAAAATGGTCACCAAGTTCATGTCCAAGGTCGCCATATTTGTCGCCAAAATGATCGCCAAGATTAGCATGTCAGGGAAACAACTTTACAACTTTGTAACAATATGTATATTTGAATGCCAGCGGGCGTGGTAAATAAAATTTGATAGATCACAGACCTTTCAGCAAATAAAATTTGATGGATCATTTTCATGTATTGGATGCTTATTGGATGCAGAATTTCGGCAACTGACTCGAACATTTTTTTCAGAGGATATGATGCCAAAGTAACGCTAGCCATTCCTTTCAGGTATTGAAAAATAATAATCAAAATTTGTAGGCGAATTTCATTTAGGTATAGATCAAAACTGTTACATCCAATGAAAAAAACAGTAATGTATCGGAGGCTGAGAGGCGTAAGCTTGTGTACTTCTCACAAAAACATATCATTGACCCATTTTTTTCAGTAATTTTTCAACCTGCAACTTTGACTTTGTAGCATCTCCATACCATGAGCAATATTTATATTATTATCTTTATTCAGTTAAATTTAATTTGGTATCATTTACAAACGTTTTTTAAAGATTTTTTTAACGATCTATAATTAATTTTATCTTTGATTAAGTTAAAACTTATTTACTTAAATAATAGACGATTTTTTTCTTTTCTAAATTTATTTTTATCAGATTTGAAATAAAAAAATTAGTTGTTAAAAAACCTTTATGGAATGCAGCGTTGATATATGATAAAATGAAGTTGCTTTTGGAATAAATGTTTTAATTTTGAGAATGATTTTTTTTTTGGTTTCGCAAATATTCCTACAATTTCATTATTTAACTTTCATTATGGCACTTCTATTAATCCCAGAAAGTAAAATTTTCGAAGAAATGTAAATTCAGCAAGTGAAAATTTTCTAGTCTATATGTAAACAATCTTAGTCTTTGTTATAAACATGTTTTGCTAATTTTTAATATTCGCGTGCATAGTAGAGAGTAGGCGACATTCTTTTGTGTGTAATAGAAAAATATGTTTAATAAATTTTGAGAATAAAGGATGTTTTTGACTATTTTTTTTCTCAGAAAATCGTTTCATTTTCAGTGTTTACATTATACAAATGTTCTACACTGTAATTGTATTTACATGGCTGACATTTTCCCTGTTTACCATACACACAATTTCTTTATTATTATAGAAGTCACTATAAAGATGAATTTTCATTTCCTGCATTTTCCAAACATTTTTTTGGTGTAATTTCATGCATTTCGTTCCTGAAACTTTTCTGCTCCTAATGCAGTTTTCTCAAAATGTGCATTTTTTTTCTTAAGCAAAAAGAAAACTAAGAACAAAATTTAATAGTAATATACTTTTTAAATTATTGTTCTGCAACATTTTGTGGATGGAAAAAGATAACAATTCAGAGAACTCCTGAGCAAAGATTATATAATTTGTTGCTTTTTTTATTTTAACACACATGAACAGACAGTGAGCCTTTCATGCTTTGTTGAAGTAAGAGGGAAAAAAGTAATTACGATTCTTACAATGTTTTCAGTTTCCACAGGCCAAGAAGAGTCTTGCCATCCACGTTTATCAGATTATTTCTGGACAAAGACCTAATTACAGAAATAATTAAGAGCATTTAAAGTAAAGCAAATTAAGACACTTAATTCTAGCATAAAGAGCAAAAGCAGACTGGAAGTTTCTTAATTAATATATTAACACAAAACACTGCGAAATGCTAAAGTGAAAAAAAATCCATCTAACTTTTGCAAATTTTTTTTAAGAGTCGAAGAGCAAATAGAGGTTTAAAAAGTATTTATCTTTGAAATTTTAAGTAGTTATGCGAAACTGTTATTACCATTGTTACTGTGAAAATTGTTATTTCTTTCTACTTTCTACCTCGTGGTACAGTAGACTCTCGATTAACCGGATGGTCGGGAAATGCTTCGTCACGGATAAGCGAATATCCTGGATAATCCAATTTATGGAAATTTTGATAAAAAAAATTTGGAAAAATGATAGAAATTGTAAAATTATTATACAATAAGACATTAATAGTTTAATTAATACAAAAGAAAAAGAATTAACAAGAAATGTTAATGTTTTCAGATTTACAATTCGTACAATTAAAAAGAAAAACAGAGATGTAGTTGACCTCACTGTTATGTGAGGAATGAAATGATTAGAAGTCTGATTTTGTTTTTCATTTACTCTCCGACGAATTATACTACGCAGATTTCTCAATGTCATTTTTTCTGCAGGCGTGCTTTCATCTTCTTGCTCCAAGTAATTAAGTACCGCCTCAGTGTGTACTAATGCGTCACCGTGACTTAATTTTTGATGAGTTACAAGATTTTCCTCATCACTTTCAGGACATTCTTCGAAATTCCTTGTTTCTTCTGAACCACAAGGTCACTTAAAACTTCGCAACATTCCAATGTCGAATTTTCGTTAACCCATTGTTTCACTGCTTCTTCATCCACATTTTCAGAACATTCTAACTTTCTCAAATCTTCTAAGATTTTTCTCTGCAAATGAGCACTATCGTCGTCATCTGTAGGAATTTCATTTTCCTTATCCGATAAAATTGTCCTCCGTGATTTCTTAACCGTGCTGCTTTTTACTAATTTCCCAGCAGAATCAACATAATAAATTGCATCCAAAACTGTGAGATTTTTCCAAAAAGAACGCAAAATAATCGCATCCTTCGCCTACCAACTTAAGGAGAACATTTCTGCGGTATATTGTCTTAAGGTTTCGACTAACACCCTGAATCATAGGTTGAATGCGAGCTGTCCAATGACAAGTCCAATACAATAGGAAGGGTTGAGAAGAATGCGGTATTCCCGCACATTCCAACGGCCGCAATCTGCTCTTACTTTGTCGTTTAAGGGGGGTCGTCCCGGATAATCCGATCCCGGTTAATCGAGAGTCTACTGTATATGGTTTTTTTGCAGCATGTGTTTTTAAATTTCTTTTCTTCTAATCTAAAATGATGCGCTTCGAAAAATTTTTTAAGACACAGATTGTGTTATTTTGTTCGAATTTAAGAGGCCACGGTGGTCTAGTGGTAAGGTGTCGGCTTTGGGGCCGGAGGGTTTCAGGTTCGTAACCCGATTGCACTGAAGATCCGTCGCGTATCGGGCCTGTTGCACGTTAAATCATACATAGGGGGCAACCGTCCTCCGGTTGGTGTGGTGCGGAAGTTTGGAGAAGGGGTGCCAGCTCAGGTGTCGTCCTCGTCATCTGATCGAGGTTCAAAATTACGAGGTCCGTCTCAAACTAGCCCTCGTGTTATTTCCAAACGGGACTTTAATATAACTTAACTGTATGAATTTAAGCATCGTTACATTTATTACCATCAACAGCTCTCAAGTACCTGATGTAATGTCAGTACTGAAAAAATTCAAATTTATGCAAATAGTCAAGGAAAAGAAATGAACTTGTGGCGGACAAAAAGTTTATTTGTTCCGTAAGCTCTCCATTATATATATAAAAGCTCATATTTCTTATTTTCTATATTGTTTTCCCCTTCCGATTCCCCTTCTAGTCTGTTCGTCTGGCGAGTTCCCTGCCGTCCTTGGTGTAATCCTCTTTCTTCCGTTCATCTTCTCTAATGTCAGATGGTACTGTACAATACTATCTCAACAATGCGTATCTTTAACGTCGAAGATATTGTGCAATTTTGCCATTCTTTTGTGCAATGTTATCAATATCTTTATAGTGCAATATTTTTGGGATACTAAGGTCTTCTGCGGTGGCTCCATGTAGCGAGACGCAGTTCTGGAAATCGCGTATACAGTGTCATTATTCCTTGCGTTTTTCTGTATAATGTACGATATCTGGAGATGTATTCATTGCTCGAACGCAAAAATCTTCATTTAAAGTATGTTTGTTATACAGAACGCCGCCCCATGTCCCCGTGCCTGATGCCATTACGGCAACCGAACCGGTTGAACGGACATGGGACTGTTTGTTACAAAGAACGCCGCCCCATGCCCCCGTGTCTGATGCCATTACGGCAACCGAACCGGTTGAACGGACATGGGACTGTTTGTTACAAAGAACGCCGCCCCATGCCCCCGTGTCTGATGCAATTACGGCAACCGAACCGGTTGAACGGACATGGGACTGTTTGTTATACAGAACGCCGTCCCATGTCCCCGTGCCTGATGCCATTACGGCAACCGAACCGGTTGAATAAACATGGGACTGTTTGTTATACAGAACGCCGCCCCATGCCCCCGTGCCTGATGCCATTACGACAACCGGAACCTGGAACGGGACACGGACTGTTTGTTATACAGAACACCGCCCCTAGCCCCTGCGCGCTCGATGCCATTACGGCAAACCGAACAGTTGAACGGACATGGGACTGTTTGTTATACGCAGAACACCGCCCCATGCCCCCCCGTGCCTGATGCCATACGAAACCGAACCGGTTGAATGGATGTCTCAGAGAGCGTGTTTGCTATACAGAACGGCCGCCCATGCCCCGTGCCTGATGCCATTACGACAACCGAACCGATTGAACGGACATGGGACTGTTTGTTATACAGAACGCCGCCCCATGCCCCCGTGCCTGATGGCATTACGGCAACCGAACCGGTTGAATGGACATGGGACTGTTTGTTATACAGACAATTACAAAAAAAAAGAAATTAAATTTGCGGTGTTGCGATGAAAAACATTTTATTTGATTTCATTGATTTTAAATAAAATGGCACGATGATTTTAAGAGAAGATTTAAAGACATGATATCAGAATAATAAACGGCTTCTCACAATAGTACAAAAACTAAAAAAAAAATAATGAAGAGATATTTATGGACAATTTTATAGGAGTTTAACTTTTTTAGGAACTTGGATTTAAAGACGTGAGTAGTATAAGTATGGTGGTTCTGCGCACCCACCACACACAGCGATGATGGTGGTGTGAGACTGAAGAGGGGGAGTGGTGAGGACATCATTCCAACTTCAACTCATCTACCAACCCCTTCTTAGATTAGATAAGGAATTAATTATTTTTATCACTCTTTCGGACTTTGAATATTTTTTCGAGTGATTTTAGGGACTTAGAATTTCCTAGGCTTTTGTTCAATTCGAATTCATCTTTTCATTCTCATTTTATATCAATAACTAAATATTTATTTGCATTTTTTATTTTCATTTTCATTTATTTTCATTTTTTATTTTTATTTTCATTTTCATTTTTTATTTTCAGTTTTTTTATTATATTTCATTTTCATTTTTTTTTAAATTTCTTTTTTTCATTTATTTTGAGGAAAATTTGAAAATCTTATATCTTCTTTTTATCTTCTTAAATATAAAAAAAAAGTTTACTTACACGCTAATTCTCAGAAAATCTTTTTAAAATTAAAACAGTTTTACAAGAATATAATCTTCTAATGAACCAGCTACGATTTATTTTTCTCACATAGTGCTCCTTCACTCTTCATTTTGAGCTTATTTTTCCATTAACGAACAAGATTTTAAAATATTCTACTAATAAAATACAAGAGCAACAAAAATCTCTTAAGTTTCAATAAGTTAATGAAATGAAACTTAAAATTCCGTTCTTGACTGTTTCGAAAATAACAACTCTTTTTAAGTTCGGTGGAAAGTTCGAATTATTGTCTTAAATTTGAAAGTGTTGGCATTATTCTTACAAACTCACGTTTTTCCACATTTTAATTCCTTTAACATGGATCAAATAAATTTAGCTTCAATAACAACCATTCAAGTTCACTTTTTCAGTCGTTTGAGATTATTCTTTCCATTAACAAACGGGATTATTGAATATTCTATCAATAAAATTCAAGAACACTAAAAATCGCCTAGGTTTGAATTAGTTAACGAAAAAACTTGGAATTCCGTTTTTAATTGTTTCGAGAATAACAAAACGTCAAACTCTTTTAAAGTTAGGTGGAAATTCGAATTATTTTTTCAAGCTTAAAAGTGCTGGCATTATTCTTATCACGTTATTTCCGCGTTTTAATTCCTTTAACATAGATTAAATAAATTTAGCGTCAATAACAACAAGAATAATTCAAGCTCACTCTTTCCTTTGAGCACATATCTTATTCATGAATACTTCCAAAAGACTGTGATTTCCTTCGAATAACGATAAAAAGCTTGCCTCATGTTCGTGCGTTTGCTTCTCTGTGTCACTGATTATTTTATATTAAAAGTTTAGAGATTATTCGACTATACTCTTCTCATATTTCCATTAATCAACCGACTGTCGCATTTCCTTAACCCACTTAGATCTTATGGAAAACGTGTCTAATTAAGTTCTATGATAAGAAAGTTATCAGGCTATTCTTTCTCATTATTATCTGTTTCGAAATGTTGCAAGTCATAGTTTTTACTATTTCCTCAGCAAATGCGTTATTGGAAATAACATCTTATCGAATGAATTTTTAATCAGCTTTAGGGAAAATTTTAAATCTCATACATTCTTTCACTTTTCGAAAATATAACAAAGTTTATATATTCTTAGACTTTAATTCTTGGAAAAACTTTTTAAAAAATTACTTCACTATTATTAGAATATATTCTTCTAATAAGCTAGCTTCAATTAAGCTTTCTTAAGTGTTTATGTTCACTCAATGTTTTGAACATATTTTTCCAACCATGAATATGATTATCGAATATTCTATCGATAGAATATAAAAGCAATCACATTAAAAATATCTTGGATATGATTAAATTTTTCGTGCATAGTGAAATTTGTTAAAATTGAACTTAAAATTTCAATTTTCTATCAGTTTCGAAAATATTAAAACATAAAACTATTTTAAATTTGACTGTTTCAGGAGAAAAACTGTTCCAACTTAGAGATATAAACCTCATTCAAACACTTCGAGATTAATTTTTTCTCTTAAAATTACACTGTTTTAACGAGCAAATGTCTCAATTGAATCTTTTTTTCTCGCACATGTCTTAAATCAGCTTGCTTACGAATTTTCAAAGATTATCAGAAAATTGAGCATTTCAATATATAACTAACCTCAACTCTTTCATTTAAATATATCCATGTCAACACACCTTCACAAAGCTTATAGTTTCATTTTTTAAAACATGTTTCAAATTCACTCTACGTTTCGAACATATTTTTTCAATGACGAATGCAATTATTGACAAAATATAAAAGCAATCATATTAAAAATCTCTTAAGGTTGACTAAGTTTTTCTTTCATGATTGAAATTCACTTTGATTTTTAAACAAATTTCTTCCAATGACGAAAAAAAAAAAAGATTTTTCTTGCTTAACGAAATTTGTTGAAATTAAAATTAAATTTTCTATCAGTTTCAGGAAATAACAAAATGTGAAATTATTTTAAAGTTGGCTGCCTTTGATGATTAAAAATTGTTTCAAGTTAAATAAATATACTTCATTTTAACGTTTTAGGGTTCAATTATTTTCTCAAGCTTAAATGTATTGATTTTATTTTAACAAACAAATGTCTCAATTAAATCTATTTCTCACTTCAAGAAAAGTTTACTTATCCTTCTTTTTAAAACTTTGAAAAATTTCAGAGTGTTTTTCTATTTTTAGACATTCAAATTTTTCTCGGCTTTTAAACAAAATTTCTGGAATTGACCTTCTAATCTTATTTTATTTCTCCAACTGATTTTGCATTTTCGTTAATTATATATATTTTGATTATTCGGTTCTCTTGGATTCGAACTTCTAAAAAAAAGTCTTCTTCATTAGATGTTCCACTTTATGATTATAGCAATCTAGCTACGAACACCTACACAGGTAGTATTAAATTTGTTTTATCATGTTTCCTTTAAGATAGAAATATCGTGTTAAATCCGACATTCGTGACTAATTTGAACACATCATTGATGCTTCATGCTTATTTCTAGAATATTTGACTATAACTATCGTCTTGCATTGATAATTCTAATCATACATTCTTTTTCAATTATCATACATAGAAAAATCTCATAATCTTAAATTTCTGTCTATTAATTGATCTGTTTATCCTTATGTGTCAATTGATATTTTCTTAGAACTTCGAGAATATTCTTCTTCGTGTTTCATCATTACTATTCGTCATTCTTATGCCGATTAAAGGCTTGAGTTTTTTTTGTCCCCTCACCCAATCACATTCGCAAATGATTAAGTTCTCACACAAGTTCAACCAATAATATTACTGAACCCTTTTACCAATTTTTTAGAGTTCCTTATAAATTTTTAAGTTTCCTTCAAGAATTCACTCTACTTCGAATTTCGCCATTCTACTGTATTTCCTGACTTTCTTCACCTTCTCTTCATCATGGAACGTGCATCATTTAAATCTGCTTCTTCAGCGGCTCCTGCGAAGAAACCCTCAACATTCAACAACACTGATGGCTTTACTGCAGACTCTATTCCTCCAAACCATTATCACCTCGGTGTGGACAACTATGCTGTGATCAGTGATTTTGGAGATGTAATAAATGTTCATATCCGAAATTTCAGAACGGATGAAAACGCAGAATCTTCCCAACCAAAAATGGTGTTAAATTTTCACCTTTCGTGTGGGAGACCTTGTCGAATGACATGCATAGACTTCCCTTACCATCGAATTCGGACACAAGAAATTATCATCCGCAACACATTGTTTCTAGCCAGTGCATGGCTCGAAAATGTTCCCTGTGTCTCGCTTCAGCGATATGTCACGAAACAAGACTTTTCGAGACAGTTTCTCCCATCTGTGTGTCTACTCACCGAAACTGAATGGTACCAACTTCAGTGCATTAGGAAAAAGATCAGCGAAAGCTGCAAGTCACTGATGTTTAATAATTTTCTGAAAAAGAAAATTCTTCTGGAAGTGTTTTCACGGTCTCCACGCATCAATTTACAAATGGAGCTAAGCGATGTCGAAATGTTGCTATCGATGTCCCTAACAAAACTTTTAGCGGACAATATAGAGAGCCGAATCGAGAATGTGTTGGTTTGCAAAGGTTGAATTGAGAACCAGGCGAATGAGCTTGGCCACGAACGCGTGACCATGAACTTTGAATCCAAACATAGTCTTTACAGAGACTTGGACATCCTATCGATGGACATCGAAATTGTTGCGAGAGATTTTATTGAAAAAATGTACAAATGTTAAATTATATAAATGAAGCCTTTTTAAATTACCTTAATTTGGATTTAAATTACCTTAATTGGACTTATAAAAAATGCTTGTGATATGTATATTGCTTCTGATACCATGCATCATAGAATGTTTTAAATAAAAGTTATTTTATTATATTTATATTTATATAAATGTGTTTTTGCATGTTTTCTATTTAAAAAATATTTTAACACTTCAAAGGATTATATTTTACTTTGATTTCACTACTTGAATTTATAGAGAATCAACCATATTTAGAATTTCTTAGTTTTGAATAAGTTTTTTCTTGCATAATGAAATTGAACTTAAAATTTTGATTTTCTATCAGTTGCAGGAATAACAAAAAGGTGAAATAATTTTAAAGTTGTCTGTCTTTGTTGATGAAAAATTGTTTCAAGTTAAAGAAATAGACTTCATTTCAACGCTTTAGAATTTTTATTATTTTCTCAAGCTTAAAAGTGTTGGCTTTATTTTAACAAACAAATGTCTCGATTGAATCTTTTTCTCACTCAGAAATTAATTCAGTTTGCATAAAAATACATTCTTTTGAATATATCAATTTATTTTTATTAATAACATTCATTAAGTTTATCTTTCTTCAAGCTTTTAAGGAAGATTATAGAAAAAAAAGAATTTGTTATGAATTTTTAAAGATAACTTTTATCGTTTTGATGCAAAATTAACCGTAACAAATTCACTTGAGTATATTCACATCCACACATCTTCATAAAGCTCGAGATTTTGTTCTTCTAACAGTTTCGAAAATATCAAAAGACGAAACTAATTTAATGTTGGCTGCTTTAGGTTAAAATTGTTCCAAGTTAGAGAAATAGGCTTTATTTTAGCGTTTTGAAGCTTGAACCATTTTCTTAAGCTTAAAAAGCGTCGGAGTTATTTTAACAAACGAATGCTGCTTGAAAATTCGCTGCCTTCTATCTCTAGTTTTAATTCTTTTACCATAGATCAAGGCTCTATAAAATATATAATTTTCCTTCAATAATATTAACCACCAAAGAGCATTCTTTGCTAAATTTTTATTTTATTCATAAAAAGTTACAAAGACTATGATTTGCTTCAAATTTAAGATTAACGATGAACTTGAAATTTCGATTTTCTATCAGTTTCAAGAATAAAATGATGTGAAACTATTCTAAAGTTGGCTGCCTTTGATGAAAAATTGTTTGAAGTTAAAGAAATAGACTTCATTTTAACGTTTCAAGGTTTAATTATTTTCTTAAGCTTAAAAGTTTTGACTTTATTTTAACAAACAAATGTCTAGACTGAATCTTTTTCTCACTCATGCCTTAATTTACTTAGCATAAAAATACATTCTTTTGAATATATAAATTTATTTATATTAATAAAATTCAATAAATTTCTTTTCCTCACATGTAAGTTTTCTTTTGTTTCAATCTGAAAAATATTTCTTTCTTCTTGTCTTTAAGGACGATTGTAGAAAAAAGAAAGTGTCTTGAATTTTCAAAGGTTACTTCTTTTTCAGAAATATTTTAAAGTTGATTACTTTAAGTGAAAAATTGCCGTTAAAAAAGTTTGACATTTTATTATTCTCAAAAACTGTGAGAGAAAACAGAATTTCGAGTTTCATTTCGGTAAATTTTATTAATTTAATCAAACCTAGTACTTAGTACAATCAGAATAGTAGATTTTTAGTACGGTTACTCAAATATTTTATTGATAGAATATTCTATAATCGTATTTGTTAATGGAAAGAAAAATATAAAACGAATCGGTTACAAAGAAGTAGCACTGTGCTTGAAAATCTTATCTACTATATGTATTATCCATCGGTATGTTGCATCTTTGTTGATAGAGACATTCTAAAAGATATTTTTAGGTGATTTCTTAGTCTGTGGTTAACTTCAGTGTTTGTTAAAATAATGTCGACACTTTTAATAAATGCTTTTAATCCTGAGAAAATAATTCAACCTTCAAGCTTTAAAATGAAGTCTATTTCTCTAACTCAAAAAAGCAATTTTTCGCTTAAAGTAATACTTAAGATTATATTCTTGTAAAACTGTTTTAATTTTAAAAAGATTTTATGAGAATTAGCGTGTAAGTAAACTTTTTTTTATATTTAAGAAGAGAAAAAGAATATTTAAGATTTTGAAATTTTCTTCAAAATAAATAAAAAAAAAGAAATTTAAAATAAAAAAATGATGATGAAAAAAAATAATAATAAAAAATGAAAATGAAAAAAAAAATGAAAATAAAAATAAAAATGAAAATAAAAAATGAAAATAAAAAATGAAAATAAATATTTAGTTGTTGATATAAAATGAGAATGAAAAGATGAATTCGAATTGAACAAAAGCCGAGGAAATTCTAAGTCCCTAAATCTCAAAGTCCGAAAGAGTGATAAAAATAATTAATTCCTTATCTAATCTAAGAAGGGGTTGGTAGATGTGTTGAAGTTGGAATGATGTCCTCACCACTCCCCCTCTTCAGTCTCACACCACAACCACCACATGGTGGTGGGTGCCGCAGAAACTCCCATACTTATATATACTACTGACGTGATATTAAAATAATAAACTACTGCTCACAGTAGTACAAAAACTAAACTAATAAAGACAGAGGAGATATTAAGGAACAATTTTTTA